>BGPR01004346.1:71522-107133 GCA_013235015.1 Araneus ventricosus | reverse complement strand
GCAAATCACCCTTTATTCTGAATGATTTTTCACAAACGTTACATTTATACAGATTTATTCCTTTATGGATAATTTTATTCTTTTTTAAATGGCTTTTCCGTTGCATAGAATGCAGTTTAACATTACCATTGGGTTGAAATTCTTTAACACACAGAGAAGTGTAGTGCTCATTGAACTGCGAGAAGGAAGGACCGGCAAGTGCATGAGCAGCATCCACATGGCAATCCTCAAAGGAGACGGATTTTTCCGTAAAAGAATTCACTATCGTTGCAGATTCTTCTGTAAATCTCCTAAAATTCATGTCATTAAATCCTATTTTAACTTCTGTGGACGCATTATTGCAATTATGTCGCATCATTACAACATTTGTTCTGTCAATTCTTACTTGAGTATTCATTGAACCGGTATGCACAGGAGACCCATGTGTAGGAATATTACTGAGCACGAAATCCCGACTTGGTGCAGCTTCCGTAAAGGCGGAATTATTTGTCATGCTGTCTAAGTTATCTTTTGTCAAAATTAATTCGTTAATTTGTCCATATTTTGAGAACTGGCGATATTTCTCAGATGATCGAATTTTGTCTTCTGATTTTTCACTATCGTGTTTATTTCCCATGACTAATTCGTGGTTTATTAGACACCGATCTTCGTTTATAACAGGAGTGTCATTACTTTCACTACAGATTTCGTATGTATGACCTCTTTCGACCAGTTCGTTCATTAATTTCAACGGATCGTTTTGAATTTTTGGTTCAGATTGGACATCTTCAAATACGTCCAGCATCGGAACTTTATACATTGACATGCCATTTATTGTTCCATCTACCGGGACAAAGTCAGACCTATTACCGGAAGAGTCCGGGATCAAAGGCATATTAAGATTGTCTTCATCGAGTCCCAAATGATATACCATACTAGTCAGCCGACCGATTTTCGATGAGATTTCCCTGCTAGGAGAACTTAGTCTCATCTCCATGTCGCAGTCATTTCCACCTAGTTCGATTCTTCGTGCTTGATTGTTCAGATCATCGATGTCCCATTCTCCTATGTCACCCTGCTCAGAATTCATTGTCATCAATTGATTACTTGATAATTCCGTGGTATAATCTTGACTTGAATAAGTCGGTTGATCTTCTGCATAAGTCACTTGATTATATAAATAATTTTCATTAGAAAACGCTGGATATATATTAACTAATTCGGTACCAAAAGATGCCGTTTCATTAATTTGAACACAGGGTCCATGAGTAGATTCTTGCTTCATACTATCCAGATCTTCTGCCACCGCTTCAACTGTAGTGCTTCTACTCGCAACTCCCGGTATCCACCAGCCATTCAAGCAGTTTTGTCCTATTAAAGAGTCGTAAGTCTTAAGACAATCCAAACACATCAACACAGGCATTCTTTTGTTACGACTTTCATACAACTCGATTCTAGCTTTACAAAAAAAATATATCTAATGCAGCAAGGTCTTCTTAAATTTTTCTTTAATACACTTCACTTCACTTCTTTACACAATCTTTAACTTTAATTCCTGAATATTCCGGTGATAGAGATTTTATTTCGAATCTGATCTTTATATCTACATCTATATTAGCTTACCACATTAACTTATATGCATTAACAGTGACGCGGTATCTTGGTTGGACAAATCAGAGTGACTGATTTCTAAAGATAAAACTTACTGTTAAGTCCTTACCAATTTTTGCAAAGATTAATTTTTTTTGTAGAATAATTCATTGCCGTTTGTTTTGTCTTATCATTTAAAACTCTGTATGAATAAATAACATAGTTTATTTGTAACGTACGAGTAATAATTACTAACGTTTGAGGTTACAGACATTCACATCTGTAATAGGTAGAAAACTATTTCGTTAACCGTGAACAGTATATGGTGTCTTTGTTGCCTAAGATTCATTTTGATCGTTCGGATGTACTTCGAAATTGTGTCCGTTGTTCCGATGCCGATAGTAGCACCTTAGCTACTTGACTTGTCTTGTTTCAAGGTTTTCAAACCAAACAAAAATAAGAAATTTTAATCACAACATTATAACATGCTCTGGTTCTTGCCTACAGCTGATCTTTAGGGGGTCTAGAAAGGTCATCTAGAGGGTCTCTTTCAATGGCCATCTTGATTTATGTAAGGATTATAAATATTTAACTATGAGGGTTAAGATTGAGAATTTTAGTTGGAAAGGAAAATAGCTTCTTTCAGATTAGATTAATATATATATATACCTCTAAATAGGTTGCTTGTAACTTTTTTTTTCTCAATTTCCGCTTCCTAACCGAAGAGTATGTTATGCGATAACCCAAACCATGGAAAATCTGGATTTTTATTTATCCATCAAAGTTCACCATTATTATGGTGCAGAAGTTTTGAGTGCAAGAGGATAAGATCATCTGACCTTGATTCTGAATGCCGAATTATTTTCCGATACAGCCCATTCCCATCTTTAAGATGCATGGTTTACAGGCCTACCCCATAAGTTTTCAAGGGGCAATTTAATTTCCATTTGCTATTTTGGGGACAAATTTTCAGTACTTATCCATGAAATGCTAAGGAACATTATCGCACTTCCCATTCAAGTTCCAATCGAAAGTGCACCTAAAATAAGATAATGCAAAGACACATGGGGGACAAGTGTACACGCGCGCCTAAACAAGTAATTGATATTAGAAATTTTTCATTATTCATCTTTAGATTTTCTGTATTAATGCTTAATTTGCTTCCAGTGTGGAATTCTGGAATTTTTCTTCATTTAATTTTTAATTTTTTAAAATATTTCATATGATTTCATTGAATTAAGTTTTAGAAACTAGTAGAAGAGACGATAACAGGTTTTCAACATTGAAATTTGTCTTAAAGCTTTTAAGAGAGACTTAAACTAATTGATGTCGATACATTTCATTTACATAAAAGGTTCTCGAAGATTTTTATCACATAAAAGGTATGAATTAAAGTCATGAATATTTGACTTCCAATTAGACACAACGCATGTGCTGTAACTATTTACATTGCAATTTTTAGTTTCAATAGAATGAGAGTGTTGGGACTCGATCCAATCAGACATTCGTTTTTTCATGTTATGCTTTGGTTTGCTAGATTAATGACGTATTATTCTGAATTGCTTTGTTTTTGAATGAGAATTCGGACAATCTAGTTATGTCCTCGAAAAGAAACAATTAAAGAAAATATTATATTTTGGGGAGGAAGAAATTAAAACATAAAAATAATGCTATAGAGTTCAGTGAAAGGAAGATTGATATAAAAGATACACAATAATTTGATACAGAGTTCTGAATAATATGAAATTGAATATATTTATATAATGACATTAAATTCTAAATTTGTTTGGAAATTAACAATGATTATAAAACCATTGAATTTAAGAGCACGATTTAAATCTTTTAGAAATCTGAATGTCAAATAGTAATCATAATGTTAACTCATGATTCATTTTTTTGTACCTAGTACCGCAAGATCCAGCTCAAACTATCCAATTTTTTAAAAAGAAATATGGTAATATTATCGAGTAAAATCTCCTATCATGGACAACCTATCATATCTATAATTTTGGCTTGATTCATTCGTCTTATCTTCGTCTTGATTGGGTGCATCAGCCGCTGCATACTGTGAGTAACAATTTTTACAACAAGCAATTTACAGGATGAATGTTAGGCTAAAAAATTACCTGATGTATTAGTTTCAACGTTGTCATGTTGAAAATAAACGATTTTATTACTGCGATGTAACCATTTTTCTTATAAAACCGATTACACACACTTGTAAGAAAATTTATAATTTTTTCAGGAACTAGATTTTAAGTTTTCTACCATCTGAAAATTCAGTTCGTATTATATTCTTTTCCTTAAATGCATATTGTCTTTCTTACGCAGTAAATTTAATTCCAAAAAGATTAACTAAAAAGATTAAGATTAATTAAAAAGATTAACAACCATATTCTCACCGGATGTATTTCCTAATTTACTTAATATGTTAAATGAGGCCCAGTCATATATATTAGCACGAACTCTGAATAAACGATTTGAATTTATTTGAAATAATGAAAATTATTGTTGAAATTTATGCATCAAAATAATTTTACAAATGAGCTATAATTAGTGAAATCGGAAGACAATTACTAAGATGACCAACATTCCTCCTCTTGGGAGGAAAGTCCTCCTTTTGTAAGTTCTGTACTTTCCCAAAAAGTGCACGAGAAATTATGCTACCAATGTTTTTATTGAGCATGTAACATATTATAGTGTATTCTTCAATATTGTTACAATGAATTCAATGTTTCTCTTATTTATGATATTTTTAGCTTCAATTGTTTTGTGTGCTCCTTGTGTTGGAGCTAATGTTTGAGCTAAAGTTGGTCACCTTACAATTACAATGTTCTTTTAAGCAACTAAAATTAGGATTAAAGTTTCGAAAAACGTTTCACACAGGCACACATTCCCATCCTCAAATATGTATTTATGCCAAGTTTTGTAGCTTTAGTTATAGCTACAAAATTTGTGTGTTATTAGTGTGTGTGTGTTGATGCTGTATAGGGCTAGCGGTTTGCCCTATACAGCATCAACACACAAACACACACACAAACACACACACACACACACACTTCTCCTTTGTTATTAGTAGAGATGTCGAAACAAGAGTATAAAAATTTCTAGTTTTAGCGGAGATAGCCGGTGCTTTCTTCTTCCCAACAACGGAGCCTCGGTTGCCACCAGTGTTCACAGGGGAGATAATGAAAAGCATCATTACTGATCTGTAAAATATTTTTTATCGACTTTACATTTGTTTTACACAATGCTATTTGATCTTTAATTTTAAAACGAATGAAACTTTTATTTAATGAATTATTTTTACCGTAGCAAAAATAGCTTAATATTTCAGAATTCAAATTCTATTTATTTAAAGAGATTAAAGCAATATTTTAGATTTTTTTCCTTTGTTTTTCTGCATCAGTTCTACACAACAGGAAGACATTTTTATTCGATCAAACAACATGTTCATTTCCCTTGTTCAAATAAAAGTTAAAAAACAAGCAAATTGAACTTACATTATACAGAACTGTCATTCAAGATATTTTAAATTCTATTTCCAAATAAAGGTAATCGAAACATCAATCGTTAATACATTCCCAAACGGCTTTATTCGCTAAAACAATACTTTTAATTTTAAGAGAGCCTCCTTTAAAGTTAATAAAGCTAATCGCCTTTCTTTTACACTCAACTGGCGTAACAGTACGTTTAACTTTAATCTTCAGAACAAAAATAATCCAAAATAAAATTACTGATTCAGTTTAATGCCACCGTTTGTATCATTTTGCAATCAATAGCAGGAACGAATGTCATTTTCTTTTCTTTATGGCGTCCCTAATATATTTCGCTTATTCTCTATTCAATTCCTGTTATTTCTCATGACTTTACTATACTAAAGTAATCTCGAAATAAAATTTAGAAATCTAGAAACTCAAATCTAAGCACAACCCTGTATTACTCTTTCTACACAAGTGGTTGCATTTAGCACTTTTAAGCAGGAAACGTAAAAATACGTTTTTCTCAAATTGCCCAACATCAGAATTTTTATTCTAGAATTTGACTTGAGTACAAGTTGTGCATGTAAATAGACGTCTGTAGAATACCTTTGCTTATTCTTTTATATTATAAACAGAACTAGCGAAATTAAGATTTGTCTTTTTATTTGAGCTTGCATCCAATTCGTATCCCGCACACAATGTTTTAATTTGAAAGTAGTGATTCGAAACAGCTTTAGTTACTTTGCATTTATTTTCACACTTTAAATCGCGATTTCTAGTATAATAACATTTTACGGGATAATTTATTATTTGAAAGTAAAAGATAAATGCCAACTCCCACACTAATGGATCGAAATATTACTTCCATACAAGTTCATGTCTATTGAGGGTTCATAAAGAGCCGAAATTGACATCAAAAATATCTGAGTGCATCTACAGAGAGATGGAGTATTATAAAATAAGGATTACAGCTATCGGTTGCTGAAAAGGTTACAATTAGGGAGTGATGTGATTTCATTTAAGTTAAAGATTCGTTAAAAGTATAATGTATAAGTCGGATAAATAACAAATGATACTCTGACCTATTCGAATATGTATAGGAACAACAGTTATGTGGGAATATATATTTTTTAATCATAGCAATGCCTGTCTCATTTAAGAGAATAAAATCGATATTTCTCGGATTCGATACAGTACGCTTAAAACAATGAATATAAAATAAAGAAGAGGGTAAGTAACATTCTTACGTTACACTTTTTTTATTCGTCTGCATTTAAAAGATAAAGGAATTTATTTAAAAAAATAGTCACAACATTTAGAATAACAATCCCGAGAAACATTCGTAAAAGAATCGAGTAAAGAATCGAGAATAGAATGCAAAAATCTCCAACATTGAACCTATATATTTGTACACGACATAAAATAATCTTTTTTAAAATGCAAATAAATATGGTATAAAAGCTAGGAATATAAATAAATTAAAGCCCGGAAGAGAAAGGGGCTTGTCGAAATACAATTGCCGCAAATGGGGCATATGTTGCTTCATATACGGCTTAATAAATATTTGCTTCTAATTTTATCCTTCATTTAGGTTTATGAGTTTTCTTTTGATTGTTTAAGATGTTTTTGGCCGAGAACATCTTTCCGCAGAGTTTACATTCAAATGGTTTGTCATCCTTATGGATAAGGGCATATTTCTTCAAGCAATCCTTTCGTGTGCATGATTTTCATCAAATTTCACTTGGAAATCGATTTTCTCCTGTGTGGATAGGCATATGCATCTATAAACAATGCTTTAATGTGAATCTTTAACCGCAAACTTAGGAGGTAATTGGTTTTTCCGCCATGTAGACGACGCCGTGTGTCTGTAAAGTAGTCTTTTGCGTGAACGATTTTCCACAAATATCAAATTTGTATGGATTTATTTCTTCGTGGATAAGTAAATGTGTTTTTAAATGGCTGTTTCGTTTAAATCTTTGGCAAATATTGGAGATGAACTGTTTCGTGGCGGTGTGCACCACAGAATGCCGTCTAACATCACTATTGGATTGAAATATCGGTGATATGTTTTAAATTAATTAATTTGTCTTAAAACTTTCCAAAGAGATTGAAACTAATTTATATTAATACATTTCATTTAAATCAAAGAATTTTCACCAAACAAATAGTGAGAATTAAAATCATAAATAGAGTGCTGCAATCTGATGAAACGCATGTGCAATAATTATTTACAATGCAATTATCAGTTTCTATTAAATTTTGAAAAAACAATGATCAGCAGACCTTTAAATTAAGAGACGATCAAAACCACTTGGAAAACTGGATGTCCAACAGTAAAAGACTAGAACGCCTGTAGCAAGAGCATCTTTAAAATAAGAAATCATGAATTAAGTCATGCTTTATTTTTTTGCACCTAATGCCTCAGACTGCAGCTATCAAATTATCTAATTTTTTTTTAAAAAAATTATGTAATATTATTGAGTAAAAAACTTGAATCTCCAGTCCCGGGCATCGCAGCATCTCAATAATTTCAGACTTCTTCATTTGTCTTTTCCTGGTCTGAATTGCTCGCATCAGCAGTTGAATTCTGTGCGCAACAATTTTTACAAGCAATTTATTGGCTGAACGGCAGCCTAAAAATTACCTTTTATATTAGTTCCTACATTGTCACTTTAAAAATAGTGAATTTTTCTATAGAGGTTTAAAAATTTTTCTTATAAAACTGATTACACACTCTTATAAAAGAATTTATAAATTTCTTAAATGAATAATTGGAAGTTTTCGACAGTTGAAAATTCAGTTTGTATTATTTTCAAATTTCTATAAATATATATTGTCTTTCATACGGAATACATATAATTCCTAACACAGATTAATTGGCAGTCAGATGAGTGTACAACCCTGACCAGAAAAAAAACAGCGGGAGTGGTCTCCCCTAAACTTTGTCGTATACTTCCCCCAGAAAGGTGCTGTTTCCCCTCTCCCGGCGTGGATAAAAAAATTCGAATCTACTTTAACCCAGAATGCAATGACTATCAGAAGGTTCCTTATTGTAGATTATAGTGATTCTAAAATATTTAGGTGAGGAATCATATTCAAAGAGATGCGTATGTATTAAAACTTAACAATTATCTATCACACTCTAGCAAGCTCCGCTAACGCGAGGGCGTGCGCGATTATCGCGGTATAGCTTGCGCATTCGCAGAAATTGCAAGAAAAAAAATTGAATATACAATTTGAACACATTTTTTTAAACGATTGAAACGAAATTTGGGCACACATATATAATTAGTGTTAGCAACCGCCATACCAACTTTTATTTATCTAAGCCAAAGGGCTTAGGAGATATAATTCTTAAAAGTATGCTATTATACAGTCCGACAGACCATCAACCCTTCGACGGATTTGGTCAAACTTTGATACGGGCCTACATTTATGATGATAAAACTGTGTACCAAATTTTATCCATCTAGGTATTCACGGTTTTGAGTTACAGTGTTCACATGACCGCAGACAGACAGACAGACTTCCCGTAGACGGCTTTCGTCAAAATTTAATAGAAACCTACAAATTACGTGAAAAAGATCACATTCGAAATTTCATCCCATAGCTCTAATAGTTTTCGAGTTATCGTGTTCAAAGACAGACTTAATTCCAAAATGGTGTTTTTCGGACTCGTGGAGGTCTAAAACGTGGAGATTCGTCAAAATCTCGAGTTCGAATTTTTTGACAATTACAGTACTTTCTCTTTGTATGACGAGCACCACACCTGAGCTGGCACCTCTCTCTCCAAACTTCCACAACAAACCAGATTGTGGGTGTTTGACCATTATTTATGATTTGACATGCTAATAGCCCCATACGCATAAACTTCAGTGCCAACATCTGGTCCTTCACCACTATGCCATCATGGCGCCCTATATATTCGATTAAAAGGGATCCGAAAAATATCTTAGTTTTTTCCTTTGTTTAGTTCCCTGACCTTTACTTTTATTCAAATCTCTAGAAAATCATGAGTGAAATGAGGAGACATTATTATTCTCTTAAATAATGTCTTCAAATAAAGATTTCAGTTATAAGTTAATAAACAAGCAAATACCATCTTCCTCATACGGATATATCATTAGAGATATTTTAAATTCTATTGCAAAATAAAAGTATTAAAAATAGCTACCGATATATCATTTCCAAAAGTGGTTTTATTCGCTTAAACGATACATATATTATGCTAATTATATCTTTAAAGTTAAACAGACTAATCGCAGTTTTCTTATATGCATCTGTCATGAGAGTAATTTCAAAGAATTACTGCAAAATAAAGATAATGTGAGAACGATAATCAGTTATTTAATTCAAATCCACATTTGCACCTAGTTGCACTCACAATCAGGAAGTCGCAGAAGCTTCCCGGGCATGAATACTTCAAAATTCATGAATTTAAAACTGCTGACAGATGTGCAAAAAATAAATATTATATTTTCATTTCGATGCCCACAATATGTTGAATTTATTCTCTTTACTATTCCAGTAGTTTCTTAAAACTATTCTGCACAGCAGAAATCTCGAAGCAATACTCGCAAATACGGAAATTTTCAAAAATTCTAGTTCATTCCTGTGTTTCTCTTTCAAAATAGACGACTCCGCATAAGATTAAGGTAGCAAATCAAAAAATGTTTAGTTTCTTTCATTTTTTCTTAATTATATCACAATATCATATTAAACGTCATTTTATGGGAAAATTTGCAGGTCGACACTAGAAGTTAAATTCCTACTACCAAAGTGAATGTTTATAATATTGGTTACAAACATTATCAATTATTCTATCACATATTTATAAGGAGACACAGTTTTCATTAACTGCATTTGAGAGAAGCTAAGGATATTTGGAGTATGGTTAATTATGATTTAAGTCAATCCTTGCTAAAAATATTACAATTAATAAGTGATTCAAATGTATTACCTTACAAAAAAGATTAATTTAAATTAAAAAATATATTATTTATCAATCATATATTCTGTAAGGTATTGCTAGCCACAAAAATATACGAACAATGAATGTAGGAAAATACATTTTCTTCAATTAGAGCATAATCTGCAATTTCAAAAAAAAACTAAATAATAAAATAGATATTTCACTTAATAAATAAAATACTCTTAAAATATATAAAAGATAGACATTAGGGGACATCCTAATTGTCCAATTTTATTCATCTCCAACTAAAAGACAACATCTGATGACTTATTCTAAATATATACAACAATTCCAATAACAATTCTTAGATAGAAAACATCAAAGAATTGAGTCGAATGTAATGTAGTCAAGTGTTAAAAACGTTGTACTTATATTCGTCAAGTGTCCCAACAGATTGTTTTTTAAAATGTTGATAAAAAATGATTTGCAAAAGATTTAATTTAAAGAAAAGCATTCGGAGGAGATGCGGCTCGTTGAAATGAAAGCGCAAAGATAGGGCATCTGTGGATTCAATTTCGGCCTAGTAAAGCTTCCTCCTTCATTTGGGTTTATGAATTTTAGTATGCCTCTTTAAGATGCTTTTTGTCGAGAAATTCCTTCCGCAGAATTCACATTCTTCATCTTTGATGACATATCTAGGGGTCATAAGCGTTGATATGAAATAAAAATTGTCGAAATCGGTCCATTGGTTGGGGCTGAGGATTGGTCCTTTTGGTTTTGCAACTTATTTTAAATATATAGACTAGTCGTCTTCAGCGACCATCTGTTCGCCTGTAATATTAATAGCTACTGGCTTCCAACTTGGTGAAATAAATTGGCGAATTGGTGGTTGTAGAGGCTGAGGGACTCTGACATAGTTTCATTTTGCGATATATTTCGAAAATTTAAGGTGGTGGATGGCAGGAGACCATTGATGGACGTCATAATTTTCCGAATGCAATAAAAATTGTCAACATCGGTCCAATGGTTGGTGCTGGGGGACTGGTCCACCGGTTTTATCAATAATTTTAAACTAGCCGCCTTAGTCGACTAGTATGTTCGCTGGGAATATGATTTCAATTTAATCTTGCATCATTTTATATCCACTGTTCCCTAACAGCTTAATTTTGGAATTTAGCATGTGGTAGATATTTAATCCTTGTTCTTTTAGTGACTTGCACTTCTTCTGATCATTGTCTACATGAATGTCCCTATTGGAGTTAAATAACTGACCATGTCATGTAACATGTAATAGGACGTTGTCGGCGGTATCTTCACTTTCTTATTCCTCTTGCAAAATCTGTATTTGATTTCAAAATTAAAATGACACTTCACATATTATGGCTAGAGACATGTTAGCTGAAAAAAGAATGAAAAGATTGCAACCATAATCATTCAGGTTACTGGATATATACGTAATCTCAATGTACGTAAATCTCAAAAAGCTTGATTTGCAGATTCCACAAAACTTTTCATAAAATAAAATGTAAAACAAAATGTATTAGGATATTACCTCATCTCTCAACAATGTACGAGAAACACACAATTAAATATTTGTTTAAACAGTGGAGAGTATTGTTGTAAATTATGCCAAAAATATTTTTTTAAATTATCAAAATTAGAGGAAAACTTGTGTGACAACTTAATTAGTTTCTTTTCTTAATCTTTCAGCTGCCATGTTACAAATTGTAGGTTCAGCGATAAAAGAATTTACAATGTATGAATATTCGTCAATTACAAAGAGTGCATTTTTTCTAGAATAACGCCAGACTGTTTGAAAGTCTGACAATTTGCACACACAATAATTCAGTAAGTATTGCTTCAACAGATTTCCCTTAGAATCATTCGGATTTGAATTTATTTTCCAGAGATAATTCACACGTTAAAAGACGTAGGAAAAAACAAACATTTCTATGGAAAGGGTGTTTTAATAAAAGTTCTACCATTATTTTAATTTAACTTTCTATATATAAATAATCCCACAAACAAAACGTAACCGGCAATTAAAGCGACCTTTGTTCCTTTAATTTATAGCTTGGTATTGAATGTCCTGGCTGGTAAACGTAAGTTTGAGTTTAAGTTTTCTTTTGGAAGGATCAGGAATTGTTTTATGGCACTTCGGCGAGACGGGCAATACTGCGCAAGGGACCAGGAATAAAGTGGTTATATTTCCTTGTGATTCTGAGGTTTCATCGCCATCTGTTAGTTTTATGACATGCATTTGGAAAAGGATAGCGGAATCCGCAGGCACATGCGATTCATCAACGCGATAGGCGCTACCTTCGAGTTTTTTTATTTTTCTAGTTGTTTTTGACATTGTTAACGTAGATTGCTCTTTTTCAGAAAACGGGACATTTCGGCTTCTCGAAACTATGATTGGGGACAAAGGATTCGGCAACTTATAAACGGGACGTATAGTCGAATTAAATATGTCCCGATTTGAATACTGCTTTTGATAAGCAATTCCAGCGCCACTACACAAGAAGCAAAGAAACTCACAGCCAATAAGCTCATCATTTAAAGAAAACATAAAGGAGGCTAAATTCTATGACTGTGCGAGAGTATATGTGCTAACCCTCCAGCCGTTAGGCTTTCAGATTGCTACGTTTAACGAAATTGTCGCTCTGAAAGAGAAGGTTTCTCTCCAAGTTGTCAGGTTTTGGACAAAAGGGTTTTAACCCCCTTTTGTGGTCATTTGCGCGCCGTAGGGGCTATGAGACCTGTTATCGGGAGGCAGTGACAGATGACTTCTAACCTCGATTCTTTGTGACAGGATCCTTTGTTAGAAGACCCTTCTTTGAATATTCTCAGAAAAGTAGTTGGGAATGTCTTGCAGTTTCAAATGCAACATGTTAGAATTAGAATCGGTGAAAAATTTTAGATTTTTTTAAAATTTCTACAAGAACCTTATGAAAAATAAAATTTATATAATTTTTATACGAATCTTATTGTTACAAATTAAATGTGTACGTTTCAATGTTTTCTCCTCACTACATATTTAAAAAAATATTTTTATCACGTCGAACTATGAAATTATTGATCGAATTTAATTCTTGAAACAAAAAGAAATATATATAGTTCATTCAGCGCATTGCAAATGTATTGTAGTACTTAAAATCGTGTGTTTAAAACAATAGTAAAAATTAGTAATACCATGTTATAATTTTGTTTCTTCAACATTTAGATAAACAATTTTTTAAATAGGGAATCTCGCGGGACATTTCGGATTTGTAGATAACGATTTATGATTTTTATCTGCATGTGATTACGATTTTATATTTTGGTGAATTTGCATAACTTATTATTTCTAACCGAGGGTGGATCTAAGAATTCGTTAAATGGGGGGGGGCTATGTGGTTAGAATATCTTAGACATTCAGAATAACTTAATTAAAATAATTATTGTAATACTTAATGTGCAAATGTTTTGTAGTACTTAGAAATGTGTGTTTAAAGCAATAATCACAATTAATAACACTACGTTATAATTTTGTTTCTTCCACATTTAGAGAAACAATTTTTAAATAAGGAATCTCACACGATTCGTATTTGGAGATAACTATTTACGGAATTTATCTGCATGATTATGATTTTTTTAATTTTTTTAAGTATTTCTTAAATTAGTATTTATGACCAAGGGTGGATCTAGCCCCCCCCCCCCCCCCCCCCCCCCCCTGTCGGAAAAATTTTCTTTTTTTTTTGAAATATTAAAATGATAGACTCCTATAGGTTATGCACTTCTTTCGTATTTTTTATATGGGATAAATTGACTTTCTGCGTTGTCATTCAATTAATTTTGCATATGCCAATTGATAATGTGCCAATGAATAATTGTGCATATGCCAATAACCGTAGAAAAAGCAACAACTGATGAAACCCTCAAGAAAAGGAAGTCAGCTTCGACTTTCTTAAGGAATGTTCAATATGCTGTCGACCGTTTTCTATATGAGCTGAGAACGCCAAACATCATGCTCCACAGCAGATAGGAGTGTTTCAGTGGTGATATAGTGAAAGTGTTGCGTAATGCGGTTTTTCAGCTCAGCTAAGTTCGCAATCGGACACCATCTTTTAGGTAACCCCACACACAGAAGTCGCAAGGGTTCAGGTCAGATGATGTTGGCGGACAGACTATTGGGAAATGGCAATTGATAATTCTGTCATTTCCAAAATGCAGATTCAACAGCTGATTCACTGGTCTGGATAAGTGCGGAGGAGCGTCATCTTGTATAAAAATTGTGCTATCCACACATCCGCGCTGTTGCAGTGCTGGAATTAGCTGGTTTCGCAAAAGAGTTTCATAACGTGTCCCATTGACTGTACAGGTTACAGGACCCGAAGGACCAAGCTAATCGAAAAAGAAAGGGTCAACAATAAAAGCTGCGGTGAACCTCACCACACAGTGACCTTCGGAGAATGAAGATACAATGGTTGCATTTGGAACGGATTCTATTTTGCCCATATTCTGCAATATTGAGTATTGACAGAAGCTTGGAGATAGAAATGTGCTTCGTTTGTCCACAAAATGCTCCATGGCAATGCATTGTCCACTTCCATTCGAACAAGAAATTGCAGTGCGAAAGCTTCTCCTTTTGGCAGGTCAGCAGGAACCAACTTCTGAGCACACGTAATTTTGAATTGATAGCATTGCAGGATGTTTCGTTAAATTTTACTAACCGTGCTGACAGGAATTTTTAAACATCGAGAAATTCTCTGTGCACTGCACGTTCCCAAAGCACTGCTTGACGCTTCCTCCAATGCTGTAGCCGCATCCTCCACTGACGTCGAAGCAATTGCTTTCCTTTCCTCTGCCACATTTCACGTCAATGTACCCGACTCTTCGAATTTATCAATCATCTTCTTCAGACCGAATGTAGTCATCGGAGCAGAGCCGCTTCTTAAACCCTTTCATGTCCGGAATTTCTTCAATGCAATTGCCGCATAGTCACTTTTCTTGTAATAAAGCTTCACAAGCAGAGCCCGATCCTTCAATAATAGAGTCATGACTACCTTCTCAGACGCAGAATAACGGGAACTGCATGTTCCCGCATATTTATCACAAGTGTAATGTGTGGTGGGCATGTCACGAGTTTTAATTAAAATCTTAAAATTATCAAATCTTTTAAAGCAATCATGTTTTGTATCCAAACACGAGTACATCGCCATCTATCGTTCCACGTTTGAACAATTTTTTTCTTTCGCGAAACAAATTCCCTTTTCTTCACGTATAGTCAGATAAAATATCAGGTCATTCTGACCAGTGGTTCTTTTTTTCATAGCCTTTGAAAGTGCAATTTTAATTATAATCACAGTCGATTTGGTAAAAATTGCAAATGTTTTAACACAAAGCGCTACATTATTTTTCAACTTGAATATAATGAGAAACGGTTTTGAACAATAATAAATAAATAAACGAAATAATAATCAAAACCCACTGGTATGATTAAAACTGATTTGAGGCACAAAATAGGATTATAACACTGTCTTAACAGGTCAAATTTTAATAATGTGCTTTTCTTAATTTCGATGTTATTAATCTAATATCCATATCGAAAACACAGTATCGCTCTAAATTTTACTATTGAAAGCTCTTCTCCAGCTCTAAGATTTAACATTAATATGATTGTTACCTAATTTCCGAGATAAGTATCTCATTAAATACAGAAACAACAGGCAAAACTGCCTTTTCTATTTCATATGACCTATAAAAGTCATATTCCTTCCTTCTCTGATTCTTAATAAAATATCCTAATATTTCGAGTTCCAGTACCATCAGCAACTGAACTGACAGAAGATTATATACTATACAGCCCCAAAGTGCGCAGCATCTATACTCAGCAGTACATAATGTGATTTTAATACGTCAATAGTCGTGTTAATCAAATGGGAAATTAAGAGTTTATGAAAGGTTGTAATGAAATCGCATTTCTAGGCATGCTAAGTAAGTAAGGTAAAATTTACCACTAATTCTATTTACAACTTTTCTATATAAAATTGCTTAGAAATATTTTATTATCATCTTTAACTGCAGTACTTTTTTTATTTTATTTAAAGTCTAAATTTATATATTCGGGCTGGTAATAACAAATACAATCTAAGATATATCGATGGATGCTATGAGATAACAAAGTGGTTGATAATGATGTGTCGGATCCGTTCACTTCACCGGTTCTTTATCGGAAATTCAAATGAAATTTTTGGATATAATTACTTCAAGACTAACGACTTTATTATTAAAACTTTTATTTTAGTAAATCTATGTATCATTATTGATAACATCATAATTTTAAAAAGATTGATTTGATAGCAATTTTTATTAATTAATTTTAATTATAAAAGTAAGATAAACTTTAACATTATTTCTAATTACCACATTTCTAAAATTTTTTAGAAATCGTTCATCAAAAGTTTTTATTCCTATTGCGCTGTTTTTGATTTAAAGTCCGAATTTATATATTTGGGCTGGTAATTACAAATTGAATGTAATTGACAGAGTGATTGATGGTGATGTGTCGGATCCGTTCACTTCACGGGTCCGGGGCCGCCACCCGTTCTGTATCCGACATACAAATGAATTTATTACACATAACTACTTCTAGAATAACAACTTCATTAATAATATTTTTATTTAAATAAAAATATTAATCATTATTAATGACATCATAAATTTTAGTAAGATTATAATTTTGATACTTATTTTTATTAATTAATTTTAATTATAAAAAAACTTTGTTAAAAATTAAAATTCTTTTCTTTTTTGTACTTGAGATTTGGAAATTTAATGTTACTTTGCGAGAGTTTTCAAAGAACCATGAAATGCTTTTGGTCTGTATTATCTGGTTTGAGGTGCTGGCTTCTTATGAATTTCATTTAATTGCTGGAGACAATATGTTTAATGAAGCTTTCTGTGATGTAATTCCACCTCAAATTTCTTTCTAATCACATTCCAAATCCTGATGAGATTCATGCGTAAAACGTTTTTAATCGTCATCAAGAAATATTATTCAAATCTTTGTATTTATATATATATCGGAGATCCAATGAAAAAAATATAAATATTTTAATAACGTCATTGGCAAATAGTAATTTTTCATTGAATTTCTGCCAAGTGAATTAACTTTTAATTTTTAACCAAAATATAGAGATCTTTTAAATATTTCCATACATCCATAGTATGTGTTTACGAAGTATTGTTGAGAAGACACCGGCTTACGAACGTGTCTCACGCAAGTTCGAATTTGAACAGTACTTTTCCACTGCATTAGCAATGATCTCAAGAATTCATTTTTCGGATAATCTTTTTACATGTTTCTACAATATTCAGTATTTTAATCTATTTTACACTTTATTTAAAAAAGTTTGCCTTCTAGCTTAAAAAAAGAAAAGTTATAAACGTCCTATATAAAAAATATATTCGTTTCGACTATCTTTAAATTACTCACACAGAAGAAATATTCTGTCGATCAGAATGTAAAATGCCTGCAAATAACGTTCTATCTACAACTAAAAGTGTCGTTTCAACCGCAGAGACAGTTCCAACAAATAAAGCTATTCTCAATAATTTTTTGACCATGGTACTTTTAGTTCTTCTTTTTTTATTATTTTGAAACAATAACAAAATTTTCTTAGTAATAACTAAATTGCTTTCTCATCTGCTAGCTTATCTTAAACTTCTATGACAAAAATTCTCTATTCTTTGAAAAAATAACCATTCAAAATTTTCTCTACATCTAACCCTTTGAGGACAGCTGCACGAAAAACGTGCGGTTCGATCTGGCCGACGTCTCTCAATCGCGATTGCAATCAGTGCCGGCACACTTTTCTAAATACGCCTAATTGCATTAAAGCTGGTGTCACGCATAAACGACAATACCGGTAGCTAAAAGCCACAAGAGCCGACCCATATTTGTGATTGTCGGAGGGTGCAAGGGTGAATGTGCCAAGCAGCTAGTACTGTCGTCCGCAAATAGTTAAATATTAATTTTATTTTATCAAATCTATTAATTTCATTTTGTCAAGATTTCATTAATGAAATCATTTTTGAGGTTGTAATCTTCAGTTTAGAACAAAAAAAATTATATAATTCTTTCTCTCTCTACTTCTTCTTTTTCACTGAGAAGTATGTCATAGATGGTAATTTAGCAATTTTTATATACGTTTTAAAATATACACGTTTTATTTGTTTTGTTTAAAATGCATCACATTTCTTAATTTTTTCTGTTTCCTTATGTCGAAAGTTATTTTGAGTTAAAGAATATTGAACTTGATTCGTCTACGCAAAAGTGTAACGAGACTTAATAATGTGATATAACCTTATTTCATCAATAAAATGAAATTAAACTTTTTGATTATAAATTATAGATTCATCCTTTTGAAAAAATTCTTTTACTGCTGTGCTTAACTTTTGTAAATCTGATATTGTGCTTTGTTCGGACCAAAAACAGAAAATCTGGAAATTTCATAATATTGAGTGCATTAGCGACAAGGTAGAGCTTTGAAGTTATGCTTGTTTAATTCAGTTGGTTAAAACAAGAGTTCAATGAGCGATCAGAAGATATGTAGTTTGAAATTTCTTTGCTGTCCATGGTGTAAAAGGTGTAGAAATGTTCTGTATTTCTCATTGAACTCTTGAGAAATCCAAATCTTGTAATTAACAATATAAAATCTTGTTTCGTAGTGATTGAAAATTTCAAAGTCCGAGAATAGGAGGGAAATGCAAAAATGATTTCAAACATACACAAAGTAAACAGAGCCCTGTGGAGTATTATGAGGGTTAAGAAAACTGTACTGATTCTGGTTCTTAATTTGAAAAATTACAGAATATAGAGCCGTTTTAGTTGGCTTTTGATTGGGGGAGAAACATTAAACTGCTTATAAAATTAAAACGGGTGGCTGTGAAATATACGGACACGAAGAACCAAATGTAATAACAAAATTTTTTCAGTCTTTCTTTTTATTATAACAATTTTCTCAAGGAATGCCAAAAGCTATGAGCTTTATTAGTCACAAAATATTCAATATCCTAAGTGGAATTAAAATACTAATAAAATGGAATCATATTCATGATATAAGTTGCTCAACAGGTTCCTTTGTAATCGACTTTCCAAATCAATTTTTATCAACTATCATTCAAATCAAGCCACTGTTAGGGTTAGCGTCCCTTCTACCAAAGAAAAAATCTTCAAACATGGCTATCGAATAGACAAGACACGATATTTTTCTTCATGCAAAAACATTTCTTCTCTTCCCACCGAAAACAGAAGACATGTCGTTCAATTCTCAATATTTTCGTACCCATCTCGTTCGGTCAGTTTCCATATGGTCCCATTCCGTCGGTCCAGATGCGAGTGCGCTTACTTTTCATCCGGATCCTTTTTTTCCTTTTGTGGACCCGGATGTGTGGAATCGTTCCGGAGTGAACAACAAGTCACTAGTGGTTTAATTCTGAGTTCTTAACACGTAAATAAAATACGATTCACACGGCGATTAAATACAATTCATATCTACTAGCAAATCAGATGAACCCTCTTCTACTGTAGTTAGAAGTCAGAGAAGCCTCAAGAATAATCTTTTTTTTTTACTTCATAAATAATATATTTTTAATCCTTTTTTTATTAAGTTTACAAGTTAAGTTATTGAGGACAAAAAATTTGAGAATAAATTCTCGAATTTATTCTCAGTTGCATTAATATAATTATTACTCTCATTGCTTTAATATAATTATTGCTATTAAAAACATTCAGTAATGAAATTATAAATAATACAGTTCCAGACCAATCTCATTCCCAAAATGTAGGATAATGAAAACCTTCAAATGAACCTTAACGATTTTATCTCTATTTAATTTTTGTTTCCTTCGTAAAATATTATTAATGTTTTACAGTTATATAATTAAAAAGCTTCAATATCATAATAAAACTTTTCCTATTTTCAGTTCATGTTTAATTTTTATTTATTTATTTTTTGCATTAATGATAATCTGCGACTGGTAGATACATCTTTTTCATTAATTCTGTCTTTTCCGCCAATTTGAAATCTGCATATCGTTGATATAAATACAAATTAAGGCCTGTACTATAGAATTAGATAATTAATTCGATACATGGCAATTGTATTGATGATAAGAAATAGATTTTACCGAACTTTCATCATATGAAGCATCAAATCCATAACTGGACAGGTGACAGACATTTTTGTTAATACTCTGCCTATAGATGGCGCTACCCATTCTATTGAGAGACTTTCCCTCTGATAAGGATGAATTTAAGTAAAAAAGTTAACCTGCAGATCCAGGAGAATTTTATTTTTCAACACACTACGCGTGATGAAAAATTAACGTGGCCTTAGAGCTGGAATATAAATAAATAATGCAAAATTTTAAAACAAATAATTCAAAGTAAATTCACTTTCTTTATAAGTTTAGCAAATTTTGATGAAACTTTAAAGTCGAGATAATTTTCTTGATTTTACTTACAAATTTCAAGAGCTCGAAGAATGAAGAGTAGTGAGAATTTTTAAGATCCCAAGTGGACTCGTAACCCATAATTTAAGCTTTTACGTGGTGTATTAAAATATTTTTGGAATTGAGATGAATTATTAAGAGAAGATATTCTTATAACCTATTACATTATATTCATCTCGTTTGTTACTTGGCTTAAGTAATTAATAATTTATTATCAAATATGGAACTTCTTCAGTCTTTGACAGAAGTAATTGTAACATGTAAGTTCATGTTTCAAAACATTTGGTGAGAACTTACACCAACCTTCTCTTCAAAGTTAGGTATCAGCACATTCATAACTAAAATAACAATAATAATAATTAATACACATAAATATTAAAACGTTTATTTTTCATTTATTTATTTTCGTTTTCTAAAGTCATTAAGATATAACCCTATTAGCACGTGATATTACAGGACATTTCTACGATATTTGTCGATATTCTAAGTCCCTCAATATATTGTAGCAATATTGTAGAGCATCTTGTGCGAATAGGGAGCAGAGGCCGCTGTGGCCAAATGATAAGCTCCCTCCCTGGTGAAACTTCTACTGGAGGGCTTCAGGTTCGAGACCCAATACCACTAAAGATCCGTCGTTTATTGGTCCAGTTGCACCATAAATCATACATGGGGGGTCGCTGATGTAGTGCGGTAGTTTGGAGAGGGAGCAGCAGGGACGTTTATATAACAAAAAGGATTGAGAAACACTTAATAGGAAGCAGCTGTAAGCAGAAGTAGTAATCTATCTTATCATGAATAATTAAAAATGGATGGATTTGGTGACAAGTATACTTCTCAAACTGCTTTGGATTTTAAAATGTGTTACAGATTTTATCTTCCATGAATGCGCAAAAGCATTAAACATTATGAAATATCAAATGCTTAAGTAAATTATATTTATATATATATTACATTTCTAGTTACGTAGTTCAATAAAGTGATTTATTTGTCTGACTACAATAAAAAATTATCATCAGAAATATTAAATATTTTGCCGGCATTTTTTATTTATTTTCTAAAAAAATTGTTACTTCAGGAAAACTTGTCCTGACACAAGCTTAAATTTAATAAAATGACTTAAAAAACATAACTTTAAACTTAACTTAACTATTATTTACAAAATATTCATAATTGTAACTTGTTTTATTAACAAGTTGAAGTTATGATTTGCAATCAAAACTATTTATATGTTTTCGTCAAATTGTGAGGATTGTAAGAGACGAATGTACTTCAACTGCCTAACCGTGAAGCGTACCCTAGATAGCTTATCCCTGCAGCTCTGCTATCAATCGACAATACTATTTGCGTTACATGTTAAATAATACAATATCATATTTACATTCAGGACTTAAACGATTGAAAATTTTATAAATGTTAGGAAAGAAAATATTTGTTCGAACACTTGATATCTTCTCTGAATAATGAAAAAATGAAATTGCATTTTATTTTGATTTATATATTCCTAGAGGACAAAATGTTTCTGCAAAAATTTTTTTAGGATTATTTCCTTCAGAAGGTCCGCTATTTTTTATATTTGAATTTTAAATATCAGCTCTTTTTTAAATTATCACTCAGCGTTCTTGATATTCAATGCAATCTATTAGGATTTACAAACAACAGTATTTGACGGTTTTCGGACTAATTGCATTGGACTATAAGGAACAAATGTAATTCATCTGCCTAAGTGTCAAGTGTACTCTAGATAGCTAGCCCCTGCAGGAGTGAAAAAAATCGACAATGAATACCTTTGAAATGATCATTTCCATGTTTACTACGTTGTTTCAAATTATACTATACGTTGTAGCAGACTATTACACGTATATGTGTTTCGAAAATCGTGGAGAAGCGAGATGTAATCATTCAAGTGGAAAGAGGTTAAAGGGTCCGTTGATTTCGAATTGATCTTTTAAATGCCTTGAAGGATCTTTTCTAACCCAATCAACTCTAATTGGATGCCTTTCGTGCAATGAAATAGCGCAATTTTAAACTTAAAGACTAAACCAAAAAAATCAGTGACGTTATAATTCGATACAAAATTTACCTGCAATACATTAACAGTTTGGTTGCCCTTTAGGTTCTCAACTGAATTAAAATGACAACGCTTTACAAAAGTAGAAAGTTTCATTTAATTAGATAATTGATAAGACAAATCAGTCAAGAGGTTAACAATTTTATTTTAGCTGGAATTAATTACTGAGCCGTATTTACTAGAAATACTTCCGGTTTTAAAGTTAAAAGCGGCGTAATTAAATAGAAAAAACTTAAACAACCAGATTAATAATAAACGCTAAGTGTACTAAGCGTGTGCTATCTCCCCGAAATGAGGTTAAGATTTTTACATCCAGATAGAATATTTCCATATAATGCCCGATGCACACTCTGATTTTAACCAGAGAAGTCATTAGCGGCTAGAAATACGCAGAAAGTAGTTGGATACTGCTCACATACTTACCGTAAGAACAAAGGAAGAAATTGCGGTTTTCGTTCTATACCCCGTCATATGAAAATGCTGAGAAAAACGTCAGTTAATTACTTTTCTGGCACTTCCAGTGTTCTGTGGTTGGTGCCCAACTGCTAGCAGTGTACTGCAGGCTGTATATCGTTTCTCCGGCATTCGGTCGCTCATGAATTGTCCGGTTAAAATCGGGTTTGTGTATCGCGCCTAAAAGTTTGTTAAAACGTATTTTAGATAGTCTTACAGATAAACAGATATTTACTTTCTAAGCGTTGAAAAAGAAATATATCGATATATCAATGCTATATCTTGTCATTTTTATATCGATTAAAACTAAATTGCCTTCTCTAGAAGCTACTATACAACCCCAAACCAGATTCGAACCACCTCTACTTAACAGTTCCTGTCGTATCTATTGGATCCATCTTTGATTTTGCTTATTTTCCACAAATTTATTTTTTATGCTCCTCTGAATCATAGAGATTTAAATACTCTCATCCCAGAAATTCACAGAATTACAATAGTGCGTGTCTTTTTAATGCTGTTCTTCAAAGTAAAATCTCTTCTTGCGATTAAACTTCATTATCAACTTTTACATCCGCAAATACTACTGGCTAAAAGTATTACAAGATTGATAAAATGCAAAACATTTGGAGGTTATTTGAATATAATCGTTCACTATCATTTGTAGAGAATCATGGAGCGCACAATCGTTGGAAATCACAGATTTTGTCGCGACAGCATTAAGGGAACTGTCTACAAATTGATGAAGAACAAAATAATTTGGGATCTTCCCGTTTCACAGGAAGCTTATAATGTTTTGAAACTTTCATCAATTATTTTGCTTTTCATGCGCATTGCTTGAATGTGTTTTTATAAAAAAAAACTTGAATATTCGGGAATATATACATTTCTTTTTCTTAAAACATCCCAAATTTTTCGCATATTTTTTGCTTATAACATGTGGAGTTTTAAGCCAAAATTTGGTAAACCCGCAGAAAACTCAACAAAATGTAGGAGAAAATTGTATTAAAATTAGAAGTTCACACCTTAACTATTTGAGAAAATATTAGTATTTGTTGTAAATACTTTTTAATTCTATATGTGAAAAATATAACGTAAATTTTCTTTCCTAGCGTCGAAGCCAGGTGTTTTTTACAGCTCATATAAAATTTTTTATTTCAATACCATTCAGATTTAGAAAGTTGTATTCATCTCAACCATGAAATGACAAAAAAATTATTAGGTGTTTTGTACAAATCAATAATTTTTAGACATGTATCTTCCTATATTCATTGTCGAATTGCAATTTTAATTATGGATGTAATTTAAAAGTTTAGATCGGTACTCAGGATATTCAAATATCATAAAATTCACTATTGCTATTCAAAGATTCATGTTTAAAAATATTGATTTCTTTAAAAATCTCATATTTTTTTCTCTTAGAGAACAACAGGAATTCTGCTGGTTAAAATGCCTAAATCTTTCTAAATCTTAAAGCTATTCAACTGAAACTTTTATATATAATGCCTTATATATCTAGCTTAGACGTTATGAAAGAAATTTTCCTCTATGTTTCGCTCAAGCGCAGTTAAAAAGTATATACTACTCATATTTCTTCAAATATTCAAAGTTTTCACATGAAGTTTTTTAAAAAAATTTCTCTAACATATTTTCGAGTATTATGTAAGTTTCGCAAAAATTATCTTGAAACTCTGTGTTTTATAAGCAAGAAACATGCAAAAAATGTGAGATATTCTAAAGAAACCTTTATATGTTCCGGAATATTCATGATATTTTTATGAAAATGGATGTAAAAAATATGCAAATGGAACAAAATGATTGACGAATGTTTCAAAGCATTTTTAGCTTCCTTTGAATAGGCATGAGTCAAAATCATTTTCGTCTTCGAAAATTTGTATGGCTTTCTTCTTCTGTATGGCTTTATGTGTACGCAGTGTAGATTCATGTTCGCTTGCAGCTTTTGGTTCCATGTCAGAGATTCCCAATCTGTGATACGAGTACCCCTGGGGTAGGTGAAGCTAATGTTGGTAATGGCGGAAACACAGAAGGGATTAAAATAAAAAATAAAAGTTTAAAGAATTTTTTTCTCCAACTCCGTGGTAAAATTAAAAGTTATGCTAATCGAAATCCTACTTGGTAGCAGTTAAGGAAGAGTACCAAGCAAATAGTGCCGAGACAGTAAAATAATTAATATCACTTACGAACACAGAGCTTGTTGAAAGAATATACTCGTGTTATGTGTGTATATTAAGATCAAATACCGTAGTAAGCTTGAAAAAAGACATGAGAAAATATCTGTCTTCATTTGAATCTAATATTATAAAACTCATCTCCATGAAACAAGCTCAAGGTTCTTATTCAAATTATCTTCCACTTAAATAGCAAATTATCACATTCGGTAAATGTAAAGCGGCCTTTCACAGACAAGTTGTGTATTTTGGAATGCGAGAAGGAAAAAGCGATTAAAATCTGTGGAAATGAGCCAAACGACTCGCCATGGTTGGAATTTCGTCTTTACTGAAATCAGAACGAAAAGTCAGAGGGACCCTGAAAGAGGCTAGAGAAAAGAACAATGCCTTGCGTAGATTGAAGCCTCGCTTCGAGGGTACCATAAATTAAAATCTGTTGACTGGGTAAAATCGAAGATCGATTAAAAATCAGCTGTAGAGAGCGAAAGCTCTCTCCCACTTTCGTGAAGAGTTAGAGTTTTTAAATATAAGAGAATGGCATGCCTGTATTTTTCGATTAAAATGGTGGGAAAAAACCGGACATAGGACAAATGACATGGCTATACTTCAAGTGAATGGCCGGCTTAAGATTACATCGTGAATTAATACGAAATTTTTTTATTTCTCTTTTCATCTGTTAGGACACGGAATAAATACTATTATAAAAATGGAATAAAATGTAAAATCAAAAATAAATCACAGAAATGCCCGAACATCGTTCTAGGAATGCGAAGGGGTCCTTCCCTGATTTGCTCGAACACCGCTCTGGCAGGTCATTTTTCTAAGGAAATCCATTGATTTTCCCGTCTTTTTCACTTTCTTTACTTTGCAATGTTTCTAATAAATGGCTCTAGCAGTGTAGTTAATGTTGGATAGAAAACAATTGTTTTGACCAGGTCAAGATAGGTACATCAGTTTATAGATACTATTTTCCTTGCAATTAAAAATTATCAAAAATCATTGCAATCACTACTTGTAACTGTTTTAAATTTATAAAATCAATTTGAATACAAAATTTCTAACAAAAAAAATGTGCTTCCTTTTGGACACAATATGGCCGAAAAAAGAAACTGTTAAGTTAATTCGAGTGGTTAACTTTAAAGCTTCACATTGTAAAAAACTTAAAATAATTGTGAAGGAGGGTTGAAAGTAGGGATTACTGAAAAATACAAGGAGTAATCAGGGGGGTACGAGAGGAAATAAACAATGTGAACCGCTGCTCTATGTTATCGAGTCACGAAATCGGCTTGGACTGTTCGCTGTCTAC
The DNA here is from genome assembly GCA_013235015.1 of Araneus ventricosus. Classification (NCBI taxonomy): domain Eukaryota; kingdom Metazoa; phylum Arthropoda; class Arachnida; order Araneae; family Araneidae; genus Araneus; species Araneus ventricosus. The sequence continues at coordinate 80,660 of BGPR01004346.1, read as the reverse complement.
GGCTTAGTGTTAAAAGTGTCAAAAACATAACAATAGTCAAACTGGTCAACACATTCAATCTGACGAATCATTTTCAATTCATTCATAAAAACTGGATAGGAACGTCCTTTAGAAGAGCTTAACAACATTTAATTACGCTGTTGTGTTTACGTGCATGCGTTTAGCAACGCTTGGCTCTCCTAAATGAGCGTATACACTTGCGAGCAGAACATTTCTCGAACAGCTCGCAGCGTGTTCGAGCAAATATTTTTTCACAGCGAACAAATCTCAATACAGTGGAATCCCGGGAAATCGAACATTAGGAATTCAAAATTTCGGATAATTCGAACATTTTTTTTTTTTATTTTTCTGAAAACTTTTTATTAAAAAAATGAAGGAAAAATAAGAATTACGAATCAGAAACAACGATGATATTTACTCCTAACTTAAAAGAAACATTCGGATTGGTCTTTAAGAATGAATACAGCACCTTACTTAGTAGGAAAAACTCGTATATGTTCTTTGTACCCTCAACTTCTTTGAACATGTACCTGTAAGTTGTTTGAACATGCACCCTCAATTTGTTTGAGCATGTACACTCAACTTGGTTTCGTCGCGTGTTGTTTCCGTACGCCTTCACAGGGTACGCAGACTGCATTTGGTATATCAAGAGTATTTTGCCAACATTTCCGGATAATCCTTATTCCCCGGAATCATAACGAAGTTCAGTCCCAATTAGTTCGGATTCGCGGGGTTTTATATATAGAAAAGCATTTGGACGCATCAATCTTCCCTCGGCACAGTCAGTGATCTTTGAAAGCGCTTGAAGAACTTTGACTAGAGGATAAATCTTCAGTTTCTTGCAAAAGTAAAAATGGAATGACAGCGGCGATGCACCTAATTTAGACAATTATTGAACTTACGCTTGGATTAATTGAATAGGTAGATTAAACTACAAAACTTTAAAGAGAGCCATTATGGAGATATTTATTTCTTTTTTGCATTAAACAATTAATTGTAATGAAATTATTAGACAGTTAGCATCTTCCACTCTGAATGAGCCACTCTGTGGTATTTTCGTCGAAGAATTTGAAGCACACTATAATTCGGGCCGAATGTATGGGGCATTATCGTACTTAACGTACCACAGTATTTTCGTGTACTAATGGTCATTTTCAGTGTACTAATATTATTAGCAGAAGTTATTTTACGATATCTCCACGATGTCGTTACGATATTACGAATTCTGCAAAACACCGTTAAGATACCGTATGAATTTCGTAGAGCACCATGTGCTAAAAGGGAATAAGGTTGACTAGATACCAGATTGAGATACCATGGCAAATTGGGAATGGTTAAGGTATAGAATGGTTGAAATTATTATAACGTTTAAAAAACATCAAATATTCCTTTAACTTCTCACGTTTTTACGGAAAAAAATTTCCTAAAATATATTTCAAAAATATTTGTAATAAAGAGAACTATTACGTTCTCGGGTACAAACACATGAACCAATTCTGGGCGTTGAAAGAAACGTTCAACAAGGAACAATTGGTCCTTTCCCACATTTAACCGTCTGCAAAGACTTTTTAAAAACATTCCTGTCGGCAAGTTGTAGAGCAAAAGCAGATTCCTTTTGTCTGGGGTTATCAGGAAAAGAATATTTTATTCTCTAATAAGGGTTATAGCTAAAAGGATGAAATAAGTTTGAATGGAATCCAATAAAAGAGAGCGTCTGATTAAGGTGTCACATGCAGAGGTTAAAAGGCAATCTTACCTCGGGCATAGAGCTAAAGGGCTTTTCAGCCTATACCTTCTAATTAACTGTAGCTATAAAAATAACTTTCAGTATTGAAGTTGCTCATTGTCATAGACCGATAATTCTCCTACTTTGATTTTTCATCCTATTCTCAATCAGAAGGATAGGAATATTTCAATTCCCCACTTTCTCCACCTCTTTCAGCTCCATAGCCCATCTACGAACTCGACCAACGTTTTTACCCTCCCTACAACATATCCCTCGTCGGTTCATATCCGATAAAAAGCCATTCAATAGCCAAGATATTCCTGCAGATCATCCCAAGATAGGTGATGATAGAAAGGAAAATTGCAACCTATCACCATTTCCACCTCTATTAGTTCCGAAGACTCGATCGACAAGATATTCCTGAAGATCATCACCAAGAGAGTTGGTGATGTGCAGGAATTTTCCAGAAGTCTTGACATGAGAATATTGCAATAGATAGCATTCATGTAAGGATTTAATGGAATAGGAGGAGCAATAAATGAAATGAAAAGAAGAGATACTTTTTACTTCATTGTGTAGTTAGTACTAATCCCTATTTTGGGGCACCGCGAGCAAGTGGATGAGAAGTTTCGGAGAAGTTAGAAGGTTCTCGCTTTCCTGGTGGGTATTGTAATTGTGTGGGTTGAGTTCCCGCAACCGAAGACGGAACGCCCCTCCTTCGGGAGGGAACGAGCCGTGACTGGTGATGTCCATTAGGACTCCGACCCCAGTATCCGATCTGTCGTAACGGGAATTCTTCAATTGCCCCTGAATATCAGGACAGGGTGGGAGTAACTCGGTTTCCGGATACGTACTATGAAAGAGAAAGTATTGGAATCATCTATTCAAAATTCAACTTTGAGATTTTGTTGAATATCCGCTTTTTAGACTACACCGACTTCGAAACGAACAATTCTCGGAACTATGTCTGTTTGCTTGTGAACACGATAGCTCAGAAAATGAGCCAGATAGACGAATTTTATTCTTGATATTCACACCATATGGTAGATTTGTAATAAATTTTCAATCAAATCCGTCAACGGGGAGTCTATCTGCTCGTGTGAATATGAGCATTGTAACTCGCATATACGCGAGCAGATGCAACAAACTGGATGGAGAGGATTTGGCATACGGCTTTGTCACTGGAATCTATTATCAAAATTTGGAACAAACGCGCCAACTGGTTAAGTGTTTGTTGGTTTGCCTATTCTTGCATATAACATCTTTCCTCAGGTGAGGTGAAAACAAGCGTCTTAAATAAAAAAGGCTGTACTTTTATTTATTCATTTTAAAGAGGATAATGCAGGTCATTTTAAATAGATAGGCTATATACACAAAACTTGGGTCATTGGTCTTGACAAAAAAATCTTAGTTGTTTACCAAAAGAGTATATCTTTCTCGAGTAAAGTATTGTATACATATATTCACCTGGCTTTGAGAAATGCGTTAGGCATTTGACAATAAACTACCCGAGGAGAATTTCTCACAGCACTGTTAGGACAATTTCGGAACAGTCCCTGTAGTTACTGTCTGCAGTGAATGTGTCGCAGTCCTTGAAAAAGAAATGTCCATGGACACATTAGGTGAACCAAGATGGAGCCTGGATGAAAAAAATTCCTCAGGCCTGGGAAGAAGATTTCAGGTTCATAAAAAAATTATAACTTTTATCAAGAACTTAAAAGTAGTCAATTACACAATTGAAAGGGGTGCAAATATAATAGAAGATTTCAGTGAATTGATAACTAAAAACTAAGCACAGACTCTAAATCTACTTCAGTCTGTTGAAGAAAGTAGGAAAAAACGCCTTTCTTTAAGAAGTCAGTTTTGAACGAAATTGAAAGTCGTTAAAGAGATGACATGAGATTATTTGACAGTTTTTGGAATATTTACAAGGTATTTGGACAATTAACTACTCTCAGTATTATTTTTTTTAAATTTTACGTGTTAAACTATCAAATAAAATAACTTATCACTGCATTCATTTTTATATCCTTATTTAACATGTTAGTAAATTTTGATGCTGTTATTGTGAACATACATTAAGTGTCCTATGGCGTTTCCAAAAAGCGACACTGCAGAATATTTGCAAATTTTCAGCAATTTATTTTTTTTTCTCAATAAATTCTTTTTTCATTGTAAGTTAGAGAATAATCACTCTTTTTCTTGTAGAATGGAACAATTGGTCGCTATTTAGTTATTGTAAATAACTCTCAGTGTGTCAACTGGTTTTTCTCCATTGACTTCGAAGTCTAATCTTCCTAATTTTTAAAAGAAATCAGTATATTTCGTTAAGTCTCATGTGATGTGAAATTTAGATTCTGAATTTTCAGACATTACGTTTTAATTCCGGCCAACAAACTTAGCCCTTATTTAGATGCATTACGTTTTAGTGAAGTCCTTTTTTATCCGAAAATTAATTATTGCGATTTAAAACATTCAGAAATGCAATTATAAATAATATAGTTCCAGACCAATCTCATTCCCCTAAAAGTAGGATAATGAAACCCTTCAAATGAATCCTGAACGATTTTATCTCTGACTTATGTTTCCTTCATTAAATATTGTCGGAGATAAATGCTTATATAATTAGGAAGCTTCAATAATATAATAAAACTTTCACCCCAATTTCAGATCATGTTTAAAATTTTTAACCAAAATTTATTTTTCTTTCAATTTATTACAATATGCACTGGTACATAAACTTTTTTCATTTATTCCTTGTCTTTCTGGACAATTTGAATTCTTCATGTCGTTGATATAAATGCAAACTATCGCATGTTCTATAGAATAAGATAATTAATTCGATAATTGGCAATTGTATCAATGATATGAAATAGATTTTTCCGAAGTTTCATCATACATAACATCAAATGCATAACTGGACAGGCTACAGACATTTTTTTAATAATCTGCCAATAGATGGCACTATCAATCACATTGAGAAACTCCTCGCGGAAGCTTGGAGAGGGTGGTGTCAGGTCAGTTCTCGTTCTAGTCCTCTGACCGCTGTTGAAAATTCCGTCGCAAAATATCCCTCGTGTTGCTTCAAAACGGGACGTTACTATAACTAAACTAAACTAACCCTGCAGCTTTGATATCAATCGACAATACTATTTGCACTACATATTAAATAATACAATATCATATTTTCATTCAGGACTTTTAACAGTTTAAAATTTTTTAAATGTTAGAAAAGAAACTTTGAACACTTGATAATTTTTCAAAACAATGGAAAAATGAAATTACATTTTATTATGATTTATTTATCCCTAGAGGACAAACTTTTTCTGCGAAAAAGTTTTCAGAATTATTTCCTTCAGAAGTTCCACTAATTTTTATATTTGAATTTTTAAATAACAATTCTTTTTGAAATTATCACTGAGCGTTCTTGATATTCATTGCAATCTGTTATGATTTAAGAACAACAGTATTTGAGATTTTTCATTCTAATTGCATTGGACTATAAGAGACAAATAGAATTCATCTGCTTAAAAGTCAAGTGTACCCTAGATAGGACACACCTGCATGATTAATATAAACCGACAATGGATGGCTTTGAAATTGCCATTTCCAGGTATACTTAGTTGTTTCAAAATATACTGTACGTTGTTGTTATTACATTTATAATATGTTTCGAAAATCATGAAGAAGCAAGATGTTATCATTCTAGTGGTACTTACATCGTGTCAAAAGAGCTTAAAGGGCCAGATGATTTCCAACTGTTTAATTAAATACCTTGTTAAATATTTCCTAACCCACTCAACTGTAATTCGATATTGTGCGTGCATCTAATTAGCTCAATTTTAAACTTATAAACTAAAATAGTCATTTAGGAACGTTATAATTCGATACAAAAGTTTACGTGGAATCCATTTACGTTTCAGTTGTCCTTGACAGTCTCAACTGAATTAAAATGACAACGCATTCCTAAAATAGAAAGTGTCATTTAATTAGAGAAATTGATAAAAACAAGCGAGTTAAGGATTGAACTCTTGATATATTTTTAGCATTGTGCATAGTTTATGCATTGTGCATATGAGTTTCAATAATGTTCAGACATGTCAGATTGAAATATTTCGAATTAACTATTTTAAATTAAAACGAAACTGATTTTCAGACGCTCCAATAAGATTACTATGGTACTATGATAATTGTTTTTGAATCTGGTGCAGTTTCTTTTCTTAAACTTTCAATTGCCATATTAGAAAATCGTGTTTGGCGGTAAAAGAAATTACAATGTATGAATATTCGTCAATTGCAAAAAGCTGAATTTTTCTAGAGTTAACGCCAGACTGTTTGAAAGACTGAAAATTTGCATACTAAATCAATAAGTATTGCTTGAACAGACTTCCCTTAGAATCATTCAGATTTGTATTTATTTTCCAGAGATAATTTACTCATTAAAAGACGTAGGAAAAAACAAACATTTGGATGGAAATGGACGGCTTAATAACAACTCTACCACTATTTTAATTCAACTTTTTCGGTATAAATTTTCCCCCCCACAAATATAACCTAATTAATACGTGAACCAGTTCTCCTCGATTCTTTAATTTATATCTTGGACTTCAATGTCCAGGCTGGTAAACGAAAGTTGAGGTAAAAGAGAGTTGAAGTTGTTAGCATTTGGAAGGACCAAGAATTGATTTATGGCACAAGACCCAGACGGGCAATACTGCGGAAGGGACCAGGAAAAAAAGTGGTTGTATTTTCTTGTGATTTTGGGTTTTCATCTCCATCAGTTAGCACGATGAAAATAGTTTTATGACATGTATTTGGAAAAGGATAGACAGCTTCGGAATGTGGAGTCACATGCGTCTCATCATCGCGATACTAGGCGCTATCTTTGGATTTTTTGATTTTGCAAGTTGTTTTGGACATTTTTAACGTAGATTGCTCTTTTTCAGAAAACGGGACATTTGGGTGTCGTGCAACTGTGATTGGAAACAAAGGAAGATACAACTTATAAACGGGACGTATAATCCAATTAAATATACCGTGATTTAAATACTGCGTTTGATAAGCGATTCAGCGCCACTTCACAAGAAGCAAAGAAAATCCCAGCCAATTAGCTCATCATTTAAAGAAAACATAAAGGAGCCTGAATTATATGACTGTTCGAGACAACATATTCCGATAATTCAGAAATTGTTAAATATCTGTAAACGTGTAAATGACTGTTCTATACATAGTGTAAATATCTTTTTTTGTTTTTATCTGAAATAAAATCCCCGAGTCTTGCCCATCAAACCGTTCAGTAGCCGGTCTGGTTACGGGTACGGGGGAAAGAGACGGCGTTCTGTTCTGTTAATTTAGAAAATCTTATGAAATGTTGAAGATCGAGCTTATTATTCAAGATTCATCATGATTAGAAACAAAAATGTGTAATACCTGTTATAAAACTTTTATTAACTATACTTAAAATAATTTGGAAAACGATATTATGTTTTATTATTTAAATATACCGCATAACTTGAATTTTTCTATATAAATTTTTATTAATAATTATGCCTGTAGAAAAGAGGTAATCGTTTTATTGAGCCATATTTGATAGAAATAACCTCCGCTTTTGAAGTTAAAAGCGGTATAATTAAGGAAAACCAAACTTAATTCAATCAGACGGTATTAAAGGTTAATTGTAATAAGCCTGAGATGATGTTGGGTTTTCTTAAATTTTATATTGGGATAGATTATTTCCATGTAATGCTCGATGCACAATCCGATTTTAACTAAACAAGTCATTAGCGGCAAAATGCGGGAGAAGCGATTAGCGGCGTGAAATGCATAGAAAGCAGATGGGTACAGCTCACGTTCTTACCGTATGTACTGAAGAAAGTTATTGTGTGTTCGATTGTATCCCGCGTATTACGGAAATGCTAAGAGAAAAAGGCAGCTAATTACTTTTCTAGCACCTCCGCAGGTCTGTACTCACTACCCAACTAATAGCAATGTACTTCACGACGCATATCCTTCATTGGCCGTTCATGACTTGTCCGACTAAAATCGGGTGGAGGATAGATTATTTTCATGTAGTGGTAGATGCACAATCCTATTTTAACTAAACAAGTCATTAGCGGCAAAATGCAGGAGAAGCGATTAGCGGCATGAAATACACAGAAAGTAGTTGGGTACTGCTCACGTACTTACTGTACGTACTGAAAAATTTAGGGAGGTACAGCGCCTAAAAGGATGGAAACTTAGAGGGAAAAGGAAACTTAGTTGAGATAGTATTATGAAGGCACAAATATTCGCTTCCTCAGTGTTGAGAAAAGAACAAAATCATTATAAAAAAGATATTTTCTCAGGAAACTGTCGTTTTGGTGACTTGGTTGAAGTATGCGTTTCCTTTTCAATGAATATCGATATATCGGAGCTGTATCGATTCATTTTTATATCCATTACAATTAAATTGCCTTGTCTTCAAACTGCTATGCAACCCCAATCCAGATTCTAATCACCCCTGCTTAACAGTTCCTGTTACCGTTTATTTCCTTAATTATTGATTTTAGACATACTAGGGGGCTCTGCCCCCTGCTCGCTAAAGCTCGCCAACCCCCAGAAGGATTGCGTTGCAATCCTCCCAGGTTTGCTACGCAAACCCAGCTCGCTTCGCTCGCTATAATGAAGACACTGTGTGTCCTAGAAGTTATTCTAAAATCTTCATATATATATATGAATCAGCTTTATTTTGCTTCTGATGCTTTAACTTAAATCAGCACAGAATAAAATTTTTTAGCCCCAAAAAAGATATTTTTCTTCAAATAAAACTTGCAAAGTAAAGTTGATTTCCTTTTAATGCTTTCACCTTAATAACGAAGGAATAAAATTTTTTGGCCCTGAAAAGGGCCGTTTTTTATATAGTGAAAGCATCAGGAACTTCCCCCATAAACACAATTAAATATTTCACATTTTGGAGCTATCACAGAAACAGATTCAAAAGATTGTGCTGTAGGAAAGCAGGTATATATATATTCAATAAATTCCTATATATAAAATAATATACAACATTGAAACAAATTAAAAATGTAAAGCAAAAAAAAATATACTTGACAATCAACCACACAAAACTTCCCACTAAACACAGTTAAATATTTCACATTTTGGAGCTACCACAGAAAACAGATTTCAATATCGTGACTCACAAGAAACATAGAATTGTACAGAAAAGCAGGTATATACATATTCAATACATTCATATATGAGAATAATATACAACATTGAAGATTTGTCTACAAAAACAAATTTCATCAAAGTGGGTATACATATCTCACTCAGATATAAATAACAACAACACGAAACAAATAAAAAATGTAATGCAAAAAAATACACTTGAACAATCAATCAGCAATACGTAACTGAACGAAGTACATCAG
>BGPR01004346.1:0-51814 GCA_013235015.1 Araneus ventricosus | reverse complement strand
TTTATGCAGCTTCAATAATGTTCACTTTATTAGATATTCAAAACATGCAAAATAGGTATACGCGCCTAACCGGTGTGTATTTTTGTCATTTGGTGTTGTTGACACGAGCTATGTGCAGAAAATAGATCCCAACTGCCCATCTCGAAGAACTGAAGTGTTAATTTATCACACAACAGGTGGGCTCTCCGAAGGCAGTAAGGGCTAGTTTGAATAGGTTCCTAGCTGAATAGAACGGATTCTTGTGGTTAGTCCCTTCGAGGGGTTGCTGATTGCCCATGGATCAGAGGGGGGAAGAGACTGAATCCGCTGCGCTTTTGGAACATGTTCTGTTCGGAGGAGTGCGCACTTTTAAAACAGATAAGGGGTCTTCGAACAATCGCTTTTCGAATCGCTTTACAAGGGAGTCCGAACCACTCAGAGGGCTATAAATTGTGACTGCTCATATTGCAAGTGAGAAGCTACTTTTTTAAACTATCCACTTTACAGTTCACTTATGAACAGCAGGTAAGAGTATGTATTTGCTTTTCTAAACAAAACAATGAACCCCCCAAAATTTAAAATTTTTAATTTACCTTACTCATAATACGAGATTATACCTCTCGCTATATGAAAAGTACACTACTGGCCAAAAGTATTGCATGTTTGGTAAAATGAGAAACATTTGTAGTTAATTTGAATACAATGGTTCACCATCAGTTGTGAAGAAACGTGAGACATACAATCGTTTGCACTCACAATTTTGCAGTAAAGATTTCGTCACGAGGCCATTTTGAGAAGATCTAGAATTTGATGGAGACGAAAAGGGATTTGTCTTACCCTGCTTCATAGAAAGCTATTAATGATTTGAAACTTCCATCAATGGTTTTTTTTCATATGCACATTACCAACATACATTTTTGTAAAAATAGCTTGTAAATGCGGGAAGATATAAAAGTTTCTTTAAAAAATTCCGAATTCACCTCATATGTTTTGGTTATTAAGTAATATGGTTTTGTATATTATAACATACAGAGTTTTTATACGAACTCAAAATCATAAGAAACTTTCAGAATACATGACAACATGAAACAAAGCTTTATATTAAAATTTGAAGTTAAAACCTTGAATATTTGAGGAAATATGAGTATTTGCAGTAAATAAATTTTTACTGTGCATATGCGAAACGTAGCATAATTTTTATTTCATAATTTCAGAACCAGATGTATGGCCCTCCGAGCGGCGCAAACGTCTTTTTACGTTTTTTATGTTCAATTCAAAAGCAGATAGCTCGTATTTATATGTATATTTTCTTAAACACTTATCTTATGGATAAAGTGTTCTTAAGATTTCAAAGATATAACCGAATACAAAAAAGATCGGTTAGTTTCCTTCTAAAACTAAGTTTTCTAACTTGATAGCTAAAAGTTCAAAATAATTGGGCGCTCAGAGGGATAGAGCAGCTTACATAAAAATTCCGTTTCAGTGTCATTAAGATTTAGAAAACTGTTGGCATTGCAGCAAACCGAATTTCTGTTGTTCACTAAGAGAAAAAAACCCAAAATGATGAGGGTTTTTCACAAATCAAATTTTTTAAAACTTGAATTTTCGAACATATATATTGAATTTTATAAAAGTTGAATAAACTGAGTACCCATTTGTACCTACTTTTAAATTAAAGACGTAATTAAAATACGTAATTAACATTGATATTCGACGATTAATTCTCGAAGATTACTACAAAGAAATACAACTCGTGCAATGTACTGAATTCTCACATCCCATCGGCATGTATCTCTCTACATAACCCTTAAAACCCGATTTTTTAAAATTGATTTTAAACTGTATTTGACTTTCATTTCCTGAATAAAACATGGGAAAAATACTTTTAAAAAGTCTTATTTTGTTTTAAGTATGGTTTTTGGTTATAAAACAGTTTGTTACCAACTGACAACACTGGGCTTTATTTCAGAAAAAAAATCCTTCACAAAATTCTATAATATGAAACTCAGATGAATTTTAATAAATAATATTACGTCTAAGGAATTTCCTTCAACATTGTATAATAATATATGTTCTCATGTGTACAAACAAAGCTAAAAAGATACAACCTCAAGTGAGAAGCATATATTTATTTATATTTTTTATGAGTAATCAGGCGGCCATCTATATTTTGTTTATTCCTTTAATAAAATTTCAGTATGTATCCTATTGGCAACAACAGGCATTACAGCATCAGTCTTATTCTCAAGATTTTAGGGGATAAAATTGAGTATGTTAAAGGCAACACTGGGCATTTAAGGGTTAATTTCTCACGCTATCTAACTGTAACTGAGAGTAGCCTGTTCCAAAGATGCGAAAATCAATGAATCATCGCTCATTATAATAATTTAAACAACAGCTGCTAGTTATTTTGTAGAAAATGTACTTGTTTTCAGCAAATTTCATAAAGTCTCTAAAATTGTTATATTATTTTATTCTCAACAGAAAAATTTTATTTATATTTAGAATAAAATTAGCTAATAATTATAAGATTTTATGTTTAGAATAAAACATAATATTTTAAAATATAAATTTCTTCCTTCAAATTTAGAATGATTCGAAGGAATTTAAGTTAGATTTAACACAGTCATCGTAAAACAAATACATATTTTTTGAGAATTTGTTGTTAAAATTTTAATTCTGAGTTATGGTGAGCAGATTCTGTGCAGATATACTTTCTGTTTTGTTGAAAATTTAAATTTAATTAACCTGTATGTCCAGTGGTGGAGCTGCAACTTTTGCTGCCCTCCCTTTACAAGTTGCATAATGCACATAAACCTCAAAATAAAAGAAAACACAAATTCCAGGAAAAAAACAATTTTTAATAAGGTATTTCATCGTTTAAGGCCCTCTATCTCTGCATATATGATTCGGAATCGCGCGTCCATCATCAGTTTTTCTTTTACAATTCGGCAATTTAACGACTAAAGGCGGAAATTACTAATTAATTACAATAATTACAACAGTTATTTTTTTATATACACAGTGGTTGAGCTAGTGCCGCTGATCTTCTTATTTATAAAATTGTTTTTCTGCATGATTAATTTTGTTGCCCCCTCTAGCTACAACACTTTGTTTGTCAAATTCCAATGCATTTAAATATTTATTAACATACTTCAAGTATTGACGTCTGGACTATTTAATTTGGCCGAAAAGGAAATTTTTGGTTTCTAAATTTGCTCTCATTTAACTTAGGATGGATTATTTGTTCCATAGATACTAAACTTGCCTTTATTCTGCTAGCTTCTTAAAATATATCGATGAAATACAGTTATTTCAGAAACTGCTGTTAAATAATTCTTAAGAATATTGCTGTGGCTATTTAATGTGGAAAACATGTAACGGCCCCAAATTTAAAGAAACTGTATTCTGAAATTATATTCTTATGTTCACTAATTTTTGCATTCAGATTATACAGGTGTCGAGCCTCTAACTTTGTTTTGTGCTAGATGCTTTAATAGTCGAATTTAGAAAGTCATCACTGGTTGACTGTCTTTCAGACTGCATATTCAGAAGAATTTGAACGCGATAATTTGTAACGACAAATCATCACGAAAACGTAACGGCTTACGAAAACGAATGTTGGTATGTGGTCTTGTTACCAACAATCAATATGTCCTTTGCTTCAAAAATTCGACCTTCTTCCAAAATTTAATTTATTTGCATTATCTTGATGAAATACGAACTATTTACAATACATATAATGAATATTCATGTTCAACATTACAATTACTCACGATCACCAGGAGTCCAACTCTGTATCTCCTACAGAAGCCTGCATACTCTGCGCAGAAATGTTCATCTTTCAGCTTAATTATTGAAAATGTCTTCTTTATAATGATTGAGCTTCTTTCTCAACCCTGAGAAAGTTAATATCTGTTAATTTCTTATACTATCGAACTAGGCTCTTACATCTCCTTAAGTCCGGCTCACACCTCCTTTGTAATTGGACAAGAAATTACATGCTAAATGCCGGAAAAACAATTGATGGTATGAAGTACATTGCTAGCAGTTAGGTACTGAAAGCAGACCTGTTTAAATGATAGAAAACTAATTAGCTTCCGTTTTTCTCGGCATTTTCCTAACACGAGGGACAGAATCGGATGCGCAATTACTTCATTCAGTACTTACAGTGCGTGAGCAGTACCCAATTCCTTTCTGTGTATTTCACGCCTTTAATCGCTTTTCCCGCATTTTCTACTAATGTCTGGTTAAAATCAGATTGTGCACAGAGTAATACATGGAAATAATCTATCACGATATAAAAAATTTAAAAATCCTAATTTTATCTCGGTGCCATGGCACACGCTTAGTGCCATGATTTCTTTTAGTATCCACCTCTTTGTATTAAATTTGTATTTGCTTTACGCCGCTTTTAACTTTAAAAAACGGAGGTTATTTCTGATAAATACGACTCAGTAAAACAATTACCAGATTTCTACAGGCATAAATATTATTCAGAATTTTTATAGAAAAAATAATTCAACTTATGCGGTACATTTGAATAATAAAACATATTATCGTTTTTACATTTTCTTTTATTTAAAGTAATAGTTAATAAAAGTTTAAATTTTTCTGCTCCTGAGAAATCTTGAATAATATGCTCGATCTTCAAACATTTAATAGGGTCTTCTGAATTAACACATTATGTTGTCTGGAACAGTCAGAGTATTTAGGTTCCATTTTGTTTTCTTTAAAGCATGAGCTTATTGACTATGAGTTTCTGTGCATCTTGTGGAGTGGCGCTGGAATAGCTTAATAAACGTTGTATTGAAATCACGGCATGCTTATTGTTAATATACGTCCCGTTATCAGTGGTATATTCCTTTGTCCGCAGTCATAATTTCGGGACTCCGAAATGTCCCGTATTCTGAAACGAGGCAGACTTCTGAAATGAGAAAACAGCTCGAAAACTCAACAGATCCGAAGGTAGTGCCTAGAAGCGCGATGATTGCTTGCATGTGCCTGCATATTACGAAGTTTCCTGTTATCTATCCATATCCAAATAGATGTAAAAACTACTTTCATTGAGCTAACAGATGACGATGAAACCTCAAAATAGGAAGGAAATGAAACCAAATCGTTTTCTCCCTGGTACCTTCAAATGATGAAAATTAAATGAACTTTCGTTTACCAGCCCGGACATTTAAGTCCAAACTATAAATTAAAGAAAAAAGACTGAGTATTCTGCTATATCATAGAATGAAAAAAACGTATATAAAAAATTTTTGTATTAAAATAGTGGTAAAGCTTCAATTAAAACCTCCGTTCCCATCCAAATGTTTATTTTTTTCTACGTCGTTTATTGCATAATTTATATCTGGAAAATAAATACAATTCCGAATGATTCCAACGAAAATTTGCTCTATCAATACTTACCAAGTTATTTCGAATGTAAATTGTCAGTTCTTTATACAGTCTCGAACAGGCGTTAATTCTAGAAAAATTGCGCTCTTTTTAATTGATGAATGTACATACATTGTAAATTCTTTAATTGCAAAGCAGCGTTCTGTAACATGGCAGCTCACAGTTTAAGAATAGAAACTGCTTGAATTTGTTTTAAAAAATAATATTTGGATAGTATTCTTATTGGAGAGTTAGAAGTTTCGTTTTAATTAAATTATTATTATTTAAATTCAAATTTCAAATTGTTAACTAGTAAATATCTTAACATTATTCGAACTTATATGCACCATGCATAAACTATAATTCTGCATTTAGACCTCTAAATTAATTCTTGCTTAAATATCAACAGTTTATCCTATAACTAGCTTGTTTTCTCAATTGTTTAATTAAATGACACTTTCTATTTTGGGAATGAGTTGTCATTTTAATTCACTTGAGAACCTAAAAGACAGCTAAAATGCTTATAGATTCCACGTAACATTTGTATCGAATTATAACGCCTCTGAATGATTTTGTTTTGGTTTACAAATTTAAAATTGCACTAATTTGATGCACGCACGGTATCGAATTAAAAGTTGAGGAGGTTAGGAAAGATTCTACAAGACATTTGAGTGATCAGTTGGAAACATCTGACCCTTTAAGCTCTCTTAACACGATGTAAGGACCACTTGAATGTCCGCATCTTGCTTCTCCATGATTTTCGAAACATATTATAAATTCAATTGAAGATATGTGAAAGCTCCTAAAAGACATGATCTTTTGAATAATGTTTGTTATGTGTTTGAGACTCTTTCTGAGTCTTGGGGCGGGGGGATGTTGTGAAGTGAAACGAAATGTAAGTGCCGCTAGGCGGCAAAGTTGTGAGGTCAGCCTGCGAGCTGACTGATGTAATCAGGATTACTTGTGATTTCGGAGGTAGCCAAACGTTTTATGTGCATCTCTGTGTTTGTGTCATCCATTTTCAATAAACGTATGTCTCTGAAAGGCTTTTTAGTCTTATTTTGGCCAAAGTTACCCAGATTCTAGTAGATGCAGCCCCATAAGATTTCAGAACTTCGACTTCTATGTTAATTGGTTTTCTAACAGAATAAGAGCTTTCGTTGGATGGGCATTGTTGATATTCTCTTTACGCAAACATTTTCGAATAGTGGAATATAGAGTTTTTAAAATTTTCAAATCCTACGACATCGCTTGTTCTTTTAAACCTGAAGAATTTTGCATTATTGTTTTCGTATGATCAGTAATACTCTACATGAGAACATCCTTCTTTATCATTAAACATTCAAAGACTTTTTCGGTCTTTATTTATTTGAATACATTAAAAATTTTATATAGTTTGATAAATATCGATTTATCCCGACAACGAAAGGATGGTATATTTTATGTACCATTATTTTATTTTAGCCGTTTACATATTTTGGGTATCATAATTCTGTTGTACTTGCGTATATTACCTGGCATGCCTGAAGTCTTGTTTTAGAAAGATGTGTATTGTATGTGAATGAAAAAGGGACACACCGAAAAAGGTGCATCTTTATTGACATAATAACAAAAAAACCGTGAAGGTATTGCAATCATTCTTACAATGATATTGTTGCGAACATGGAAAGTCGCTTCCCTGCAATGTTAGTCTTATGGTTGGGAAGATAATTTAGCAGGAGTAGTACGGGATGGCTGGCAATAGCCAGGCCTGGACACCTGACATCGGCGACAAATTTGGCGACCGTTTTGGTGACCTTGGCTACAAATCGATGATTCCAGAAAATGCGACCATTTTCTCGATATCGCTATTAGGAAAGAAAATAAGTTAGAATGTACGAGAAAACATCATGTGACGTCACTGCCTGTCGGGGAGAGTGCCATTCTTGGATCAGGCAGCAGAGTATATTGATCGACTGGAACCTCTTTGGAGTTTCGTCTGCAGTGCGAGCTAGAAAGCTGGTGAGCTGAGTGCTATTGAAAGTGCTGTTATTGTCGTTATTAGTGATTCCCTGTCAATGTTTGTTGCTAAATATAAAAGTGTTGAACTGTTATTACCTGTGAATTGTTGTCTGTTTACGTTGCTAATCTGTGCAAGATATATTGTTTTCTCTTACCTGTGCTACGTGTTTTTCTGGATATTTCTGAAAAAACTTTCATTCTCCATTATTCTGTGTGTTGGAATGTTTACACCATACATCCACAGAACAATTTTTTAAGAATATGAATGGTTAATTTTTTTCTTAGCTTTAATCTTTTGAATTTTAAGGATATCTGCCATAAAAAAACAATTTAATGAGGATAGACTGAAGTTGGCAGTAAATAAATATATAAATTATAATATACAACAAATCTGTTTGTTATATTTTTTCCATTATTACTTTTGATTGTAATTCATGCTTTAATAAAATTCATAAACAAAAAATCCAATTTTTTGTCGATGCTGCAATGTGGCGCTATACTCTCAGTTGGCCATTTTGGATTTTGCATTTCTGCTCCAAATTTGATTTTCGAATCGCTGATACACGTGTTCAATGTGTTTACATTTCTTACGATCAGTGAGTGCAAGTGTGCTCATGCAAAAGTGAAATTTGCAAGAGAAAGTGTAGTTGGAGTTACGATCATTCAAAATAAACAATTTGTCGCCATTGATGTCATCTTTGCGCTTCATAAGCCAACATTTACCATCGCTTGGTAAACTTGCAAGCGTGTCAATGTGACATTAAGCTGGCCATTCACGAGAATTCCAATCCATTCCAATTGGCTCAAAGACCGGTTTGTTTGCCACCAATTTAACTCAATAGATTTAGGTGGATCATTCATGGAGGCGCCAAAATACACAATCGATCGCTTCGATCTCCATAATATCCCTCTCGCCAGACTGTCTCCCAACCACACCGGGAATCTCCACTTATTTGAGAGAGCACCTCCCATACCCTCCCTGATTTTTCCAGTCCAACCGGAACTCCCACGCACATTCCCCCTCCTCTACGCTGTCCCCTACAGAGGCGATTTATCATCCGCCTCGAAGAATATTATTTCCCTTTTATGACCGAACGGGCTAAATGGAAAACCAACCTCGTTGGAATTCCAACTTCGTCGTCTGTCTAGGGCAATTTTCATTGGGTTTTAACACTGACGAAGGCGTTTGACATCTCGTGTTCCAAAAAAAGTGGATTGGACAATTGGCGTGAATGTTCCGCTTTACTGTTTCAAGAGTTTTACCGTTCAGGTGTTTGTTTTCTAAATAATTACTTCTACTCTCATGAAAACAATGGATTTAATTTTTTGTATTCACCATTGATTTTCATACGAAAATAATATTAATCTGAAAAATTAAAACACTGATGATTGTTTAAAAGAAAAAAAGTGTGTTGACTGGATATAACAATTTGTACCAACAAATAAATATTTTCTGGAAAAAGGGATAATGTAATATTTAACTTTAAGAAATTTATATATACTAAATAATGCTCATATTTGCATACGTTTCAAAATAACAGAAATGCGAATTGGCAATATCCTTCATGAGTCAAACAGAAACCCCGAAATTACTTAAGACTGTCTTCTCGACACGCGACGGGAATCATTATGAAGCAACATCGTGACTTTAGGGATAAAAAATCCTATTAGTAACAGAAATTCAGATAATTATTACAGACATGATCTTCTACAAATTGTTAAAAGTCGCTTCGGATTGAAAATTTTCCGAAAATAAAAAAAAAAAATACGTAGATTTTTTTTCTTGCTACATCGAAGCACAAAGGATAATGGACCATAATTATTTGTTTTAAGACAACATTTGAAGCCTTGAACTACAGATGCATTTTCGGTTTACTTTAAAAGAAAGAGCTACAATTTCTAGGAAATTTTCATTATGATCGACGATGAAAATTAGTGCTTTTTCATGAGTGCCAGTGATTGGCACTTTTGCTCCAAATCAATTGTTTCTCTAACCCTGGGTTGTCAAACTCGCTGACTTTGGGCTACATGCGTCCCACAATAAATATTTTTGTGTCCTAGCAAACATAAGAGAATGTAACAAAATTTTAAAAAATATTTTATATCTTACTTTTTATAATACCTAATTGTATATTATTATTAATAACGAACCAAAACATAAGCGAATGATAAATCACTAGTTGAATGTGATCGATTCCCCAATTCCGCTGCTACTACTAGTGAATATTTTTTGGGACAAAAGCAAAGTAATGCCTATCACATTTGGAAAAAAAAATTCTTTGTTATTTTCGATTTTTACCGTAACAACCTGTGCCGCAATGCAGAGCGCCGAGCGCGTAGGGGCGTGAATTCCAAATCATAAATTTAAAAATTCGCATATTCATACCACAGTTAAATCTTTTACTGAAATTAAAACATTAACTACAGTTAAATCTTACTTATTATATTTAATACTTAATTATACTATAAACTTTCAGCTAATGTACTAATATCGACCTCTATCGACAATAATTTCGCAAAGGGCACCTAATATTATGGAGCCAGATTTAATCTGCATATCTTCCCCGCATTTGTGCTCGGTAACTAAACAAAAATCCAATTTCTTTATTTTTAAATATATAGAGTTAGCATTTTTTGAGGTGAAAGTATACATGTGAGCTAAATAATGACTCAAAACATTTGCCAAAATAATAAATATTAAATTTACAAATTTCTACTTATATGTTTCGGGGAGTGAATAAGAAGAAATAAAGATTGTTCTTGCAAAAACTTATTACATTTTAAACCCTCCTTAAATTTTCAATTTTTTTACCTGAAGCGTTGACAAGAGCTGTATATCTTTTGCTCCCATATTCTGGCAATAAGTAAATAAATAAATAAAAATCCTAACCAAACACCCGGTTCGGAATCATTTCAGTCGCATTTATAAGCTACGCCATCTGTTGAAAATATTGATAATGTTTCTACGAGGATTAAAAGTACGGTCAAACTGGAAAAGTAACGCAGAAAGTATCGATGCCCGTATAACTGGCAAACCACTTAGGGCTAATCTATAGTAGTCCGTTAAATGGTGAAAAAAATCATGATTCGAATTCCCTTTTCCTCCTTTATCTTTGAGGAAGCAATTCATTTCAGATATAAATAATAACATTCTACCATTCCTACCAAATTCGATTTATATCTGAAAGATATTAAAAGTGTTTCAATTCATAAAAAGTCTTTGATTACTACTGTATGACTTCAAAAATTAAATTTCAAAATCAAATTATTCTATGAGATCAAACCCTTATTCCTAATATGTGAAAGTTGGTGGATTATTGAAAAGTAAAAAACACAGCAAATTTCTTAGAACAAATAGATCAAGTCCTTATATTTTCCGAAATTGCAAAGTTTTTTTATAATTTTATCAGTTTCAAAATAAAATATTCGACATTAAAAAATTTTGTTTGTAATCTCCGAATTCAAACTTTAATATGCCTATTAAATCTGTATCCGGACGGATCGGGGTATTAAATGTCTGGATCATGGAAGTGTCAAGTCTTTGCGCCGAGGATTAGAACTATATCTAATTCTTTCAATCATCCTGTAAGTAAAAAGTTTCCTCTAAAAAATTTTAAAGCATTTTTATTTATTAGAATCTTGCTTCCTACTTTTTTGGAAACCCCCTTGCGGGAGATGCCAGACGCATATTCACTAACCTTGCACCAGTAACGGAGTTTCCTTTTATCAGTATTCACAGAATTGCAATTAAATATCTCGCCATTACCAAAATGACTGAAATGTTTTAATAGTGTCAAATTTTCTACATCTTGAAACGGAATGAAACAATAAAAAATCTTATAAACATGTTGTCTTTAAAGAATTCACGCAACATTCGTACCATATTCGAAGAAAATCGATGAACGCGTTCGGTCGATACTGTGCATCAAACAAATTCAAAGAGAAACAAAATGCTGAATGGGCAAGTAAACCGTTTAATATAAAAGCCCGAGAATGCTCAGGATTTTAATTTTTACTTAAACTTAAAAGCCCGAGAATATTCATGTGTCTTGACAATATTCAGTTTATAAATTTAAACGCCAAATAAATTTGTTACGTCAAGTTATTTACGAATGCGGCCAAAAGAAGTCTACTTTGATCGGTTTTACAGCTACTTGAAGTAATAAAGAGGTAATGTTAGTAGTTCTAAAAGCCACGGTACTCGCTGTGTGTTAAATTATATTCTGCGATTTTTTGTTTTGTATTTTCATTATGAAGATTGCATCTATTATTATTTATTTTGTTATTTTATAAATAGTTTGGAAAAGAGATTCAAACAAAATACTTGCTTCTAAGATTTTTTTATTTTTTGTAGTGTTACTTTTATAAGAGCAACGAGTGTACTCGGAATTTTATTATAAGCTTTCATCAACACTCTTTAACTACCCCTTAAGTGATTATTTGTCAAATTGTTGTTTGCAATAATCTATATTCATAATAAAGTTTAAAATTCAGCAATAAAAAATTGGAAATTTTTAAAAATCTTTTACAAAATAATTGTTAATTTAAGTTGTTAAAGCAGAAGTTGCCTTCTTTTGTTCAATAAATATGTAACTTAATAATTACTGAGAGGTAAAGTAATAATATTCAACAAGAGATATTTGAGGATTTGCGCATCCTGTTATGTTAATGTGTATATTCATGTTTTAAAAACCATATCCAGAGGACAATCATCTCGTGGTATGTAAATAGATACTAGTAGTACTGTGAACTGTAGACCCCGACACAAAAAAGAAATCTAAATCTACATTGCTGTTTTTTAACGATTTAGAAATGTTTTTCGAATAGGAATAATTTACACGATTCATTTTACTGTTTATATAAAATTATTCACAGAATTACAAAAGGCTTCTTTTAT
This sequence comes from Araneus ventricosus, assembly GCA_013235015.1. Taxonomy (NCBI): domain Eukaryota; kingdom Metazoa; phylum Arthropoda; class Arachnida; order Araneae; family Araneidae; genus Araneus; species Araneus ventricosus. Next base: position 39,552 of record BGPR01004346.1, on the reverse strand, counting down.
AAGTATTAAGAAAAAGAAAACAATAAAATGTCTGCTTTAATCAGTATTAACAAAATTACAAAAAAATGTTTTACTTTTACCAAAATGATTTAAATGTTCTAATGCTGCCGAACTCGCCATTGAGTCTCCAAAGCACTGTAAATTTAAAAAGGCACCATATTAAAAAAAATTAAAAACATTCTTAAATTTACGACTTTTATAACACCTCAAGGAACGTTCATACGAAAAAAATCAAACAAAGCGTTTGGACGTGACAGCGCAAAAATGAAATTTACAAGCATATGAAATGTTGAAAATGCTTCATTAAATATAAATGCAACCTTCTGGATGCATCACCAAGCATAAAATATTAACTCGTATCAAAATTCTAATTATTGGAGACATAAATATAGGAAAAAACGCATGCTATATTTCTAAATTTGTCAAAAAGAAGATAAAACACATTTAACAAATGTACGTCTTTTAATGGTTTCTATTACAAATTCCAAGATATATAAAAAAATATCTGCACTTAAATTTCCCTAATCGCGAAGCGGTTTGTATTCATTGGAGTAAAAGTGGAACAACAAACAGTTTAAATCTGATTATATATCTTTCTTCAACACATCAGTTCACTATTAACGGAATAATCTATCGGGACTGTCTATAATTGAAATCTCGTATCGCAATTTCCGTGCAATTTTATTAACAAAATACAGGATGTTCATTAATTATTGTCGGGGTTTCCGTACCTCATAACTTTCGAATAAAAAATATTACGCATAAACGGATTACGTATTCATAAATTACAACTCAAAGAATTTTATTAATGATATTAAAAAGATTAATGAATTTGCACATGGCTGCCCTTCGTGGCTCGTAACACATGGAGACGAAATTCGATTTCCCTCCAAGTGTTCTCCAGCATTTGTGGGGTAACATTTTGGATCGCAGTAATAATTCTGGGCTTCAGTTCATCAAGGGAGGGCACAGGGGTCTTGTACACAATGTTCTTGACAATCTCGTCTCGTTGATTTTCGTGGAGTGCGAGTAAACGTTTCTTGGATGCGATCAACATTTTCCTGCGAAGTGCTCGGTCTTCCCGCTCCCTTTCGGTGTAGAACGCTACCAGTTTCCTGAAATTGTGTTAACCAACGTCTGATAGAATTATCCGAAGGAGGATCTTTCGTGCACTTGGTCCTGAAGCGACGTTGAGTAGTTATGACTGATTTAGTTTGAAAAACCACAAAACACACATTGCTTTTTCTTGCTCGGTCGCCATTTTTATTTATGACGTCATAATTACCCAGACTGCAAATGCGCTAAGATCGCATTGTTGCCACGTAAAATTCTTTGAGTTGTAATTTACGAATACGTAATCGGTGTTTGCGTAATAGTTTTTATTCGAAAGTTATGAGGTACGGAAACCCCGACAATAATTAATGAACACCCTGTATATTAAATCTCTTTAGCGAAACCGGGAATTCCGTTTCCAAGATCGGTGTTAATAACATGAAACATATTTACAAACATACAAATTTATATTGGTATACAAAAAATTGTACAGGAGAGAAGTTATTTTCTTCTCTTATCATTTAAAAAATTATATTGCTATTCATGTTGAAAACAAAAATATTCCGCCAAGTTGATTTTTCCCCAAAAAAATTTCACTTTGAAATTCAAGCTAACAGCCTAAATATTGCGGAGAACGATATTTTATTCTATTGAACACGTAGAAATTTGTGAGTAATATATAACCCGCTGATTTTTTGGGTCAATAAACAACCTAAACAGACAGAGGCGCTGTTTTGGCATTGAGAATAAGATATATGAAGGCAAACTCGCCAGGCAATATCAACTCGCGGTGGCCGCTGGATGATGGGGAAGTATAACGGAAAGTAACCCTCAAAACCACATAACATCATTTTTCACGTAACGAAGCGTCGGAAATGCAGCGACGCTCATATTGCAAAGTTGAAGCATGTTAGACCATAATTGTATCTACCAGCCCGAATATAAAATTTTGGGCTTTATATTAAAGAAAGTCCGAAACGAAGCGAGCAATTTCAAGGTTAAATGGATTAAATAAATATTTATACAGAAAATATTTCTTTTAAAACAGTGGTAAAACTTTTATAAACATAACTACATTTATACATAGTAGTAACCAGAGTAAAGGAGTAGCACTACATAGTGGTGAGGCCACTAATTATACATTACATGAATAAGATTACAATTATTACAATCAGTTAAATCTCAGATTTTTTTGCCTTTCCAGAGTTTCAACTCCTGATCAAACTTTGTGATGTTCTTCTTCTGGTTTTGAACCTATATATGATTATCAGTTTAAAAGATTTTCAATATTTGGCAGTTCGACTTAATTTCGTTCGTAAAAATTTCTGTTGTATACTAGTGTGGAGTATCTATCATCGTCAAACTTTTACCATCAGATTTGTAGTTCTAGATGAATGATTGATGTTTGACTTAGCTTTAATATTCTTAATTTTATGGATATCAGCTATAGAAGGATAATTTAAAGAGGATAGACTGAAGTTGGCAGTAAACAAAAAATTTATATAAATCGTAATTCAAAAACTAATTCATTCTTTTGTTTCTGAAAAATTTTTGTATAAAAACAAATTACAGTATTTAATGATAGTTTTCTTTATCTTTCAATCTGGAATATTTCAGGTCACAGGGGTACCAAATTTGAGTTTTGACTGTCGGTTCCACTACAGAAAAATATCCTAATATTGAATATTAGAATCTCTGTGGGTGGGTTACCATTGATAACATCCAATTGCCGGATTATTTTATATTTTTATTTCTATTTTATCGTAACTTTGTCCTGTGGTAGATTTTTTCATTATGTTAGCTAGTTTTTGAATTAATGTCATAGTATTCATGGAAGCTGATGTATTTTTCACGCACCAGATAATTTTTGTGTATTTATTCTATTTTTTTTCCGTAGCTGTGATTATTTTATTTTAATTGCTTATAGCGTAAAAAAATCATAATATATAGAAAAACTATTTCGTTTATTAATTTCAGTATTACATCTGATTGTGATTACTGCTTGATTAAAAATTCATGAAAACAAAATCTAATTTTTGCCGATGCTGCAATCATGTTATAATCTAAGTTGGCCAAGTCAATAATCGAAATGATTACATGATTTTGCAACTCTGCTACAAATTTGATTTTTTCATCGCTTACACAATTATTCAATGTGTTTACATTGCTTGCACTCAAAAACTTAAATTTCAATAAGCAGTTGTAGAAGGAGTCGCGATTATTCAAAATGTACAAGTTCACGTCATTATGCGAATTTTTGCAAATTGATGTCACCGTTATGCCTTTTAAGCCTAGCAGTTACCATCGCTTATTAAACTTGCACGCGTGCCTATGACACTTTAAGCTGGGCATTCATGAGTAGTCCAATTATTCCATTTAGTGCAAAGTTCAAGTTTGTTTTAGCCGATTCAAGTCGATAGATTTAAGTTTATAATTAACAGAGGCGCCAAAAAGTACTATCGGCCGCTCCGATCCACCTGATCCCCCTGCCGCCAGAGTAAATCCCACCGCTCCCCCTCCTACACACGAGGGGTCTAAACTTTCTTGAGGGAGCACCCTCTCCTCCCTGCCCTGATTTCTCCAGTCTAACCTCAACTCACACTTATATTCAACATCCCAACGGTCCCATCCCAATACCCGCCTCCAAGAATCATATTTCACTATTATGACAGATCTGGCTGAATGGAAAACCAACCTTGTTGGAATTCCAAATTCGCAGTTTGCCTACGCCAATTTTCATCGAGTTTTAACACTAACGAATGCGTTTGGCATCCCATTTTCCAAGAAATGCGGATTGAACTACTCATGAATGTCCCGCTTTACTGTTACCGTAGTGATAACGTGAAGGTGCTTGTTTTGAAAACACTTATTTCTACTCACATAAAAACATTGCATTCAATTTTGAATATTCGCCATTTATTTTCATAAGAAAATCATTCTTTCTAATTTTCTTTTAAATACGTAAAAAAATAACTAGAAAAAACATTATCGTTTGTTTAAAAAACAAAGCGTGTTGATTAGATATAAAAATTTGAGGCAACCAATGAAATGTCTCTAGAAAAAGGGATAATGTAATATTTTAATTTAAAAAACTTTATATATCTAAATAATGATCATATTTGCTTACGTTTCAAAATAACAGAAAAGCGAATTGGCAATTTCCTTCATGCATGAAACAGAAACCTCGAAATGTTTTAGGGCTCTCTTCTCGACACAAGGCGGAAAACATGATGCTACAACTTCACGATCTTAGGGATAAAAAATCCTATTAGCAACAGAAATTTATATGATTTTTAGAGACATAATCTTCTACAAATTGTTAAAAGTCGCTTCGGATTGAAAATTTCACGAAAATATAAACATTACATGGATTTTATTCATCTTATCTCGAAGCACAGAGGATAATGGATCATCATTTTCAGCTGGTATGAAAACGACATCTCATTGCCTTGAAGAACAGATGCATTTTTAGTTTACTTTAAAACAAGGAGCAGCACTTTCTAACTTGTTCATTATAATCGACGACGAAGATAAATGTTTGCTCATGAGTACCAGTGCTTGGCACTTTTGCTCAGGCAGAATTGTCTCTGTTACCACATAAACCACACAAGGTAAATTGTGTACATCAAAACACTGATCGTTCTGAGATACGGAAACCCTTCACACTCTTGCGCATGCGCCAGACGGAGATGATTGTATCAAAATAGTAGTGAATTGAAAAATGTAGGCAGAGATGTTTACATTTTACTCAGCAGTATACAGAAACATTTTATATTCCATTTATTGATTTGCTCTAAAATATAAATAAAAAATATACATAATAGGACAGAGGTAGCGATCTAACCAAGAAATTCAGAAAAGCGTTCAACTTACTCTTTGTCTGTCACCACTTTACGCAATGTAATTGTCCAAAAGTGCTGGACTCGTGTTTTTGATACGAACAGTATCTGTCTGTGCGATTTTCAGGCACTCACCAGTGAGGATTGCTTCGAAAGGCAGAAAAACATAGGGGAAGAGGGAGAACGGCGGATAGAAATAAAATTACCTTTTCTTTTTTGACTAAATGGTTTAATTTAGACATTCTATCAAATTTCATGACGGTTTTTAGTTAAGAATGTTGAATAAATCCCGAAATTTTCGCAAAACCTCTTATCACTGTGCAAAACAGAACCTCGAAACTGTAGGTTGGCCGCAATTTTTTGAGGAAACCAATGTTCGATTTCGATACTCCATTTATGCTCTTCCGACTGCAGTAATTGTATCCTTTGATGATTAAACGTAATCAAACTTTGCCTGTGCAGAACGCGCCATAAAATTGTTCAAGATGATCCTGTTGCAGCGGCAGGCCCCCTTTTACTTGCGCCTGGTTTTAGGTCCACAGCATCCTCTTTCAAAACGGTTCTTGATGTAGATTGAGGCTGCCACTGAATCGGGTCTGTGAAGGATCTATGTTCAGACCGAGACTGATGGAAATGAACCAATATTATGTGGTTTGATATGAGTACCGTTGGAAAATCTTTCCCGAAAAAACCGTGCAGCAGAACGTCCATTTCAGTTAGGTTGGTCATACACGAAGAAAATATCTCCCAACAGAGCGTTCGTAAAACAATTCATATTAACCGTACTCAGTCGACGTGTACATAAGTAACGGAAACACACCCCTGTCTTCGTGAACTATCACGCTGGCAGGATTCGTGAGTCGACGTCTACAATAGGGATTCCACAAATAAAGATATTGAAATTCGATAACAGCGTAGCATGTCCATTTCTGACCATGCTTATCTATGTGATTATAACTCCTATCGATGTTCTGAACTTCCTCTCCGGGTTTGTACGTGGAGTTCCAGGACAACCTGTAGAGTTTCTTTTTCTATATAACCTGTATATAGCACCAGCATTCATGCCCGGAGACTAGCAAAAAATGAAAATGAAAGAATTCTTTTGTTTAAAATATTGAGGGACAGAATTCATTGAATTGGAATTGCACAAAGGAGTAAATTAATAGAAGATAAACATTTACCACAATAATAAATTCACAAAGTTCTTCTTATATTTTTCGAAAAATGACTTTTAAGAAGTCAAGTCTCTTCATGCAAAAGTTTATCACGTCTTTAAATAATCATGATTAATGTTCTCGCTTTTTCTTTATCTTTGAGGACGCTATTGATTACAAACCTAATTAAGGCAGACGGTCATTTCTACTAAAGTCGGGTCATACGCGAAGGATATTAATCATGTTTGAATCCATAAATATATTTCTATTTGTCTTCGGAAATTAATTTTCAAAAATGAAATTCTTCTGTGATATCCATTTTCCTTAGTTTTGATATGTGGTATATAGTGGAAATCAATATCATACAAAGAAAGCCAAAAAAAACAAAGTAAAACTCAGAGGGAATCGAAAAAACAAAGAAGGAATCCATTATAATCCATTTTTTAAGAGCAAGGACTTTATTCGAAATGGATTCAAAATATTTGAGTAAATGTTTCTGTAAGAAGCTTGCATTACGCAAAATATAGCTTCTCTTAGCCCAAAATTTCCAAGCAAAAGACATCAAAAAACATTATTTCAAAAGATAGAGGAAAACCAAGCACAAACATGAAAACGCTAATAATATTCATTTAAAGATATCAGACATCTGACTTTTAAAAGTAGTCATCATATAAATAAACTTACCCCATGCCCAGAAAAGAGAAAAAAATGTCCTCACGTTATCACAATCCCACGCTAACTTTCTTTTAAAAAAGTAATCAGCAAATTTTTATAAAGAGACACTAGTCTCATGGCACCACCTATATTGAGGAAAACAAAACAGAGGGAGTAAAAACGGGAATTTTTTAGGGAATGGAACTATTTAGACATATTAATAAAAAAATCTCTTAGTTTCCATCTATTCCACAATGAATGTTATTTTTTTGGCATATTTTGCAAAAGTGATAAAACACAAAATATATTTCAGAACAAATTTTAAAAATATCGTCTTAAAATCACTCTCTTTAGACTCTACCAATAGAAAAGTTCACATATTTTCTTTTTAAAACTTGTCTGTTTGATTGAACTCATTTCTTTAAAATACAGTCAAACCGCGATATAGCGAACCCGGGATATAACGAACCCTAAGTTAGAGCGAACCTTTCACATGGTCCCAACTGAAGCCCTATGTTTATAATGTATTTTCATACGTTTAGAAAGAACAGCAAACGCTAGAGACTTGGTTATAGCGAACTGAAAATTTCTAAAACTTCAATCTTTTCATTTGCCCAAAGGGACATTCTTTTTTTACTAATTGTGTTCAGGTCAACCCAACTTCTACAAGAGTTATCCCTTTTGCATGAAATACGGTGGTTCAGAGACCACATTCCTCGCCTATTGTACCTTTGTTAGAGTCGCTGCTAACCCCATAAGTGGGACAAAAGAACAACAGTCAAGGCTCTTTACAGTTTCTATCTCCCCTCTTCCCCCCCGTTAGACACTTGCCCTAGTGTCAACGAGGGAAAGGGGAGGAAGGAATTTCTGGTCAGACGACCCTGGCGCAATCTCGTGTTTTCTCAGCCATTTTTGTTTAATTACTTAGCTTATCAGTCTAGTGATCATGGCTAACGTTGGCAAGCCAAAAGTTTTTTCTATCGTAGCAAAAAGGCACAGAGTGAATGCTTTTTCACAAAATGAAATCGGACATTTCGAATGTTGTGACGACGATGTCATTACATCTGGAGAAGAGAGTGAGGAAGATATCGTGGCATTAGTAAATGAAAAAAAAAGATATGGAGGAAGAACAAAACGAATCATGGCCTTCAATTGCAGATTCAAAAACGTTTTGAACAAATTTTTTGCCACAGAAAACATCGACGAACATGTTGTGGATTTGTTTAAAATAGTGGATAAAAAAATTAAGGAGTTGTATATAAAATCAAAAACTTTTCAACCAAAAATAACATTTTTTCAATGTAGTGGATTAGCAAATATTTAAAAAAAGGTAATTTTTTTAGTTTGTTTATTATTGAGTATATTATTTAATACTTGGTTTGTCCCTAATTATTAATGAAAATATTATGTTATTAAAAAGTTTATTATAGAAGTAGTATCTTAGCATGTTAAGGCATTTTTTTTGCAAATACGGATACAGCGAACCTCGGTTAAAACGAACTTCTGAGTCGGTCCGTTGAGGGTTCGTTATAACGGGGTTTGACTGTATTATACTAATAAGTAACGTCCAATTTCGTTCTGAACTGAATGTGTAATGGCAATTTTCCCCAACAATTGCAAGGCACTACATTTACCAACAGCACCATCGCCATGTATTTCGTTAATTTCTTCTGAACAGATCGGGGTATAAATTTATGGATATTGGTAGTGATGGTTGCAACAAGAAAAGGACTATATTTCTAATTCTTTCCATCATACTGTGGGTGAAAAGATTTCTTACAAATTTATTTGCAGAAAAGTCTAAAACATTTTTAATTCATAATTTCTTGCTTCCTGCCTTTTTGAAATCTACCTAGAGACTGAATACGCATAGTAACTGACCTTACGACGGTAACAAAGCTTCGTTTACGGCATACCACAACGATGCAAAGTTCGCTTCCACGTCTAAGATATAAGATATGCTCTTTTGGTTAGAATAAAAATTTGAAATTCGAACCTTTAAGGAATTTAAAATTATTTTGAAACGATTTGTGCTGAATAATAAAATTTAAAATTGTTGGAATTTAAAGCATAATTTAGATGACTAACTTTTAAGAAATTACATTGTGTGGGTTGAAATTTTTAAAGAGTTTTGTTATTTCTTGACCATGTACATTTTATTTTTAAATTCATCATCGTATCAAATTCTTTGTATTTGTAATCGTACTTCATTATAATAAAAACTGAGTTTGCATAGATAAATTCATTACTTTTATAAAACACAATTTTTCAGAGGCCAGTAGTGATATTATGTCATCTTTATTTAAATAGAATCTTCTCATTTCCATCCAAGCGCAAAACATACTAGGCGAAAAATGTACAGAAAAGTTACAGATACAACTCCTCTTCACTTTTGAAGCTAGCTAACACAGGAACTAAACAGAATTTGACTAGTAACAGCCAATCATAAAGAGGGGGGGGGAAGCAAAATTGAATGCGTTTTGTTCACTCATTAGAAAACGAGGCTACTTGGAGCGAAAATTTCATGAGAATTACACAAGCATTTCTGCTTAAAAACAATACTTGGTAATATATATAAATACGTTTCTAATAAAAATTAAATTAATGGTATGTGTCATAGAACTGAGATCATGTTAAATTATTGTGTATATAATCTTCCAGGAGGCGATTTAAGCTATTCTTTATCGCCAAGAGGAAGACGGTTTATCGATATGGGAACATATGTTTTGAGTGCGCAATGAGCTTCTTATTGGTTTCATTAGCACGCGATGCCTGCGGCATCTGAAAAAGACATATTGTACACGCAACGCCTGCGGCATCTGAAATGGATACCAGACAAAATTTTTAAACTTAAGAAAAAATCGGAAGCCTTGCTTTCTTCAAAACGGGAACCTAGTAGCTTCGTTTGTTCATTGAATATTAGGAATTTACAATTTTTAAAATTCAAAAATGAATTCGCACCTCAAAACGTTCTTTCGTCAAAAAGCCAACAGGAGTGAAGACGCGTCAGTCTAAACAAATCCGTTCGGAAATGATCAGATCTGTCGAAATTCAAACCGAAGAATGGGGAACTTCAGCATTATTTTTTTATTTTTCTAATCGATTGAAAACTCTTCAAAATGAACAATAACATTTCAAAAAAATTCCAGGCAGTTTTTTTTATATTTGCAATCAAAGTTCGCCTCTCAGATGACGAGGGGAAAATGATCCATAATGGAGAGAAGCGGGTCTGACGTCACACGTGCCCAAACAGGGGAAAGCTCCCGTTCGCTCGTTGTAGAGATTTTACTTTTTTTCTGCATTTTCCGAATACCGCATCAGATAAAATAATGTCGCAAAAATACAAGTATTGTAGTTTTCCTAAATGTGTAATACATGTATAACGGAACGCGATAAGTAATTTATCAATATTATTTGTATTAAAATTGTATATCACGAAGCACAGTGAAAAACAGCCTTGAACTCGATATACGTTTTGTTTTCAATCTAAGTATTAGGTGAGGTTTTAATTATCAATTTTAAAGCAAATAGTTAAATTTAATTAGTTTTTCCTCCTATTTTATTACATGGAATTTATATTTTAACCCTTTGAGGGGCGGTTCACAGCGGCAGTCCAATCTTCTTTAAAATTTAAAAAAACTAGCTCTTGTTATTTTACTGCTTATATTATTTCCATTAATATTCAAATGTTTCTTATTTCTTTAATTACAGTGCCATTCAAAATCAATTAGAATATCTTAAATATAAGTTTAAATCCATGATTTTTTGATGATGAAAAAAGTTTTTGTAGTGGAAGAAATTAATTCATAGAATTTCTGATACAAAATAACTCATTCGGATTCAAGGAATATATTCAAATCAAAATCAGTCTTTAAAAAGTCAATTTAACTATCAATTATTTCAAATGGAAAAAAGATAGATAAATTCACCTCAGCGTACACCTAGAGATTGTCGATTTGTACATGGTAGCCCTTATATTCCTGGATTAATCGCATTCGGTCGTGTTTGAATATTATTATAAATTTATATAGGTTTCTTTATATAAGTTATTTTTACCGGGTTTTTTTATATTAATCACTATTACTTGATATCTTAAAATTAATACTTGTACGAAGGAAATAAATGATATGCTTCGTAGCAGGGTAAAATAAAACTATATAAAATAAAATAAATTTTTCAAAGGCATACGTGTATTTATAAAAACGCCGCAACTGAATTTATTTTGAGCAGAACTTCTGAGCAGGGAAGTGTTTTGCTTTGATTTGGTGTGGGTTTTTTTGGAGGTATATGGAATTTCGCAGACTATGCAAAATCAGGTTCTTAGCTCTTCATTCTTTCTTGTGCGACAGAAATCGCGGCGTTTCCTCGGAATGTGCGAAGACCCCTCTTTATCGCTGCCTAAATGGTAGCTTTGAAAACTCACCCATTTTTCCTAAGGCAAAGTCTATTGTGTTATAGTATAGAGCTTTGTTCCGGATACTGAATGCATTTAAGGAAAGTTACGAACAGCTTTTCTAATGAGATAATTTAAGAGCCGGAGTTTTTTTTCTGTTTTTTTGCAATTATTCTTTGGCAGAATCAATCCTTGGCGAATTATCCGATTTACCCTGTACAAAACAAATATCCAATATGAAATTAAACGTTGAATAGAAGAAAAGCCAATAACTCCACTTTTAAAATATTAGCTAGTACAAACGCCTTGAATAAAAACATGGAACAAAAGTAGCGGAAGAGAAGTATGTGAAGGAAGGCACAAGTGACGTCAAAATCGACTCGGCCAATGAGAGTGCTTTTCGGATTGCATCATAATTCCTGCTGTTTCGGTGCATCTTTCGAACTCAATTTTAAAATAAATTTTTATATAAAATTTCACTTGAATATTTGAAATTATAATTATTTTTTCCATAAATACGGATTGCTTTCGCGCGTTTTTAAAAAATGCTAAAGTTTCCCAGTATTATTCAGATTCGATTAAATCAACAAATTAAATCGAGGAGAGTAAAGAGGAGACCAATTAAAATGATACGCAAGACTTCAATATAAACATCGCTGCTCGCGCAAGACCCAAATATAGACATCGGTCCGCACTCCAATAAAATATTATCACATCGCCAAGCCGTTTATCTCTTGGCGACAAACGGCAGGTAATCTTTAGAGGGGAGGAGAGGAGAGAAGCGAAAGCGCACTTTAAACTTTAGCTTTACCTAGATCTTCTGCATCTTTTAACTAAGCATCACGTGCATTCATTTTTCATATGAGTTATATTAACGTCGATTTCTTTATCTGTTTTACAATTATTTTCAATTAACGTCTTTAGTACGAAATAAAAACGGACCTTACTCGCCAATTTACAATAGAGATAGTTTAGAGATAAACAGTTCTTTTGTTTCCAGCATCATTTTCCAAATAAGCAATGTTTCATAAACTGACCTAGTAAATTGATGGGAATTTCTAAGAAATATGCCTCTGTAATGAATATTCCGATAAATAGAATTTTTATTCTTCTTGAATGATAAGCGTCGGAAAACAAAGTAAAATCATGAATATTGCTAGCTTCAGTTGTTAAGAATTTCGCGTGAGATGAAATAATTTATTAACACTATTTCAACATTAAACAGAAGCAATCAGTAAAAAACCCCACTTTGCTGCAATTAAATCCTAAAAACGGTTAATAATTGTTTAAAAACTGGAAGAATTCAAACATAAATATCAGGGTCCTTTTGGGGGGGAATTGAGAATGGGTCAATACATGCTTATGTTACAAATGTATGCTAGGTGATTCAAGAACAGATATTTGCCGAACGTGAAAATGCGGTAATACATACTAAACGAAGAAACACACTAATAGCAATTTATTGGTGTCCTCCTTATCATTGTAAAAAAGTTGGTCACCTTATCTATAAGTAGGTCATCCGAATTATAATAACCACCGACGGCTATTTTTGAGGCCTCGTTTCAAAAACGCATGTCAAGAAGATCCAGATCCTGCAGAACAGAACACTGCACATCATGACAAACGACCCTTGGTACGCAGGCAGTAATTTCATACATCAAGAACTCAAGATTTTAATAGTGTATTGCAACTCGTTTAATTTTTATGCGTCATTTAACAATAATTATTCTACTGCAGGTTTCTTGTATATGTACGATTAATGTATTAAATAGGATTTATTGAAATTTTTGCAATTCAATTTCTATTGCAGATGAGTGTTTTAATATTCTACTGCTAGATGTCGCTAATGACAGAGCTGTTCCGGACGTGTCGAAACCCAGCTATCTTTCATTCACATCTGTAGACAAAGATGTCAGACCTGTAGTTCAAAAATGTCAATCAGTAAAATGCTTTTCATGCATTCATCTATTCACATACAAAGTTGCACGATTATGTCTGGAAACCCTGCAGAGATATAAGAAGACAAATGTATTGACTTAGACTACTTTTCCATTCCTTCCACTGCTGTTTGATCCAGTATTTGGATGTGCATTTTAGGGCTAATATACATCTTTCAATAAGTTATTTAAATGGCGGAATAACGAAATAACAATGTATTTGTTAACTATTGTTAAATCTAAAAAATAGTCAAATAATACATTAATTGAAGTAGTTCCTTTTCAAAAATAGTTCATTTTGTGAAGCTCAGAGAAACTCCATGGTGATACATCAACAGTGACGGCTCATTATTTCAGAAACAAACAGTTCTATGAAAAGATTACTAGAATACAATTGAAATACAATTTAATTTTTTAAAAAACAGCTTTACATTCAAATAGTCTAAACTTGTTGTTGTAATTATCTGAATTACATTTTAGAAAATTACAATCCTTTATTTTTCTGTGAGTGATTTTTAACATCAAAAATCGAATACGTAGCAATCCCGTTGAGGCAACATGAAAGTGAATAAGAAACCTAAAAAGAGCCAGTCAAAGAGAAATCGAAGAAAGACAAATATAGACCGCGAAAGCGAACATAGAGTGAGATTGAAGGAAAAAAACATTATTTCGGCCTAGCGCCAAATAGGAGCATTCAAAAATCCAATTCTGGCTATGTTCAAAGACAGGAAATATAGCTATTCGCCTTCGCCTAATATGTCACTTAGTTGTACGCAAACAACGAAATTTTCTTCTTTCCAAAACAATTTGGTGTGCAGCCCCATCCTAAGTCTGCCTTACTTTTTCATTAATTTTCGCACGGGATGCAAATCTAGTTATTCAAGTGGTACAAACTTTATTGAACTAATGCTCGCACATAATTAAAAGGGTGTTTGATATGATATCCTTATTACGGAGAGAGGGGAAAATTAGTATTAATATCCAAACACTAAGAATCAGAAGAGAGGAAAGTGAATAGAAATTTGGCAATGCTTCTTGCATTTCCGCATACACATTTTAAAGTAAGAAAAATGAGGGAAATAGTTTTTTTCCTGCAAAAAATATGTATATAAAATTAACATTTGAAAGTTCCGTTTGAAATTTTTATCTCAGCGAATTAAATGTAATGACTGGAAAACAGAAGATTTCTGAAAAACTATATTATATTAGCTGTTATGCCCGACGTTTCTCGGGATTGAAATACTTTTACGGCTAATAATTTTAACGAAAAACTATTTTTGTATAGAAAATTATAATACAAAAATTCCTTTATGGTCTCAAACGTTTTTACTTCAAATTTCGTTCATAAATAGTGAAGTATAAGAAGGATTTTGACGAATGGTTTGGGTCAATTAATTAAATGCATAAATTTTAATTAATAAAAAGCGTCAAAATAAATCAGATCAATCAGATCGGGATAAATACAGATCAATCCCGATATAAATTATGAATGTTCTGCTTTTAAACTTTTCTTTAGTATTCTTCCAGAATTTTGTCTATATGTTCTAGAAACAGCTCTTTATACGTATTCTTGTAATTTAACAATAAAAAACACATTGCTACAAATTGTGAATTTCATACACAATTGAATTTTTTTAAAAATATTGAAATGAGAGCAACAATTTGAACGCAAATAAAATTTGTGTCATTGAAAAGCTATTTTTTAAATTCTAATATAGTATAAAATGAATTATTTTAACATAACACTTTCACAATATATCACAAAAAAACGAAAAATCTTGCTTAATTTTTAATTTAAAAAATTTAACTTTTGGGCCTTTTAAAGTTGACAGTGATCATTCACTTATTTTAAAATTATTTTCAGAAAAAAAGGAATTTGTTCAAAGTCTCACAGTTGCCTAGCAACGAAGGATAATTGAATTTGCTTTATTTAAGAACCGTCTGCTGTAATAATTTATTTATTAAATTTTAAAAAATAATAAAAGTTGAAGGAAGCATTTTACAGATATAAAATTGGTATCATTGTAAAGGTAAAAGTTTGAACTATAAGATAGTACAAAAATTTGGGGGGGGGATAATTTTCTTCGAAGTTAATACGAATAATCGGTTAATTTCTAATTAACTGTCTGTTTAATTCACTTTCAGATTTCGAAAAGTTGACAATAATCTTCCTTCTTGTCTTAAATAATAAGTGTGCAAAGTTTGATTGAAATTGCAACAGTAGTTAGTAGATGTGGAACATACCCACATACATACCAACAATGACTTTTATGTATATTAAGATAAAATTTAGTTCTTATGTCTCTTATTTATCTCTATGTTTACATATGTGTATAAATATCAATGAATTAAAAAATGTACACATCGTCAGTAATGTGTATAGAATATTTCCAAAAATTTCTAGTTTCGGAATGGCAATTGGCTAAACTTTTTAGTCCAACTGCCTTTGTGCTACGTGGTGCTAGTACCAAGGCTATTTAACTAATTTAAGCAATACGAGAGAACAAACGGTTGTACAAAAAAATATTAGAATTTCTGAATGTTTGAGTAAGAATTCAGAATCATATCTCGAGTAAGACAAGGGGAACATTACTCACAACTTTTCAAAGCGAACAAGTTATTTAAAACGTCAGTTAATTAAAAAGTAACCGAAATAATAACCGAAGTAAAGTAATGGAAAAGACATTTCAAGTTACGGATAAAACGTGATTTTCTGTCATTTTACATTCTGTCCCATAGAATATTTCTTCTATGTGAGTAATTTAAAGATAGTGGAAACGAATATTTATATTTCAATTATTTACAGCATTTATAACTTTGGGGAGAGAAAAGTTAGAAGCGAACTATTTGAAATAAAGTGTAAAATAGATTAAAATACTGAAAATAAAGATTTAAGAAAATTATCAGACAATTAAATTATCGAGATCACTGCCCATGTAATGGACAAGTACTGGCCAAATATGAACCTGCGTTATAAAAGTTCGTAAGCCGGTGTCTTCTCAACCATGCTTCGTAAACACTTACTACGGACGTATGGAAATATTTAAAACATTTCTATATTTTGCTTAAAAATTAAAAGTTAATTCAGTTGATAGAAATTTGATGAAAAATTACAATTTTATAAAGAAATTATTAACATATTTTAACTATTGGCATTGGATCTCCAATAAATGCAAAGAGTTGAATGAGATTTCTTGATGATGTTTAAAACATGTTTTAAGTATGGTGATCACCAGGATTGGGAATGTGATTAGAAAGATCTTTGAGGTGAAATTACATCACTGAACGCTTCATTAAACATAATGTCTCCTGCAAATTAAATGAAATTCATAAGAAGCCAGCACCTGAAAGCAGATAATAGAAACCAAAAGCGTCACATGCCTCAGTGAAAATACTAAAAATTCTCGCAAAGTAACATTAAATTTCACAATTTCAAGTACAAAAAGAACATAATTTTAATTTTTAACAAAAATGTTTTAAAATTAAAGTTGTAATTAATTATTAAAATTAACTAATAAAAATTAATTTCAAAATAATAATCTTATTAAAGTTATGATGTTATTAATAATGATTCATAGTTAACTAAAATAAAAGTTTTAATAATAAATAAGGTTATTCTTCAAGTAATTATGTGCAATAATTTCATTTGCATTTCGGATCCAGAACGGGTCAGCGGCCCCGGACCCATGAAGGGAAAAAATCCGATACATCACTATCAACCACTCTGTCAACCCACAGTAGCATCTATCTTTTTTAGATTGTATTTGTAATTACCAGCCCGAAAATATAAATTCAGACTTTCAATAAAAGCAGAGGATTATATCATGTAAAGCTTAGTAGCAAACGATTGCTAAAAATTTTATATAGAAGAGTTGTAAATAGAAATAGTGGTAAATGTTATTTTATTAACTTAGCATATCTAGAAATGTGATTTCTTTAGGGCCTTTCATAAATTCTCAATTTCGTATTTGATTAACACGACTATTGACGTGTTAATGTTAAATAAGGCACGACTCTACTGCTCAGTTGAGGTGCTGTGCACTTGGACACTGTTTAGTATATAATCGTGAAGAGTCATTGAAGTGAACAGATCATATTAAATCGATTTCAATGCAAATAAGTGAAAAGGCAAGATATGGTAAAGTCAAAAGAAGACGAAAAAATGTATTGTTCAATATGTTTAATGAAAGGAATGTAAATTACAAAAATATCATTTTATACGGTCTTTTGTGCATAAAACGGAAAGGTTTGATAATATTTGTTTACTATTTCTTCTAAATATGCGACCCCTGACGGTCGCACGCTTGCTCATGGTCTAGGTTTGCCATTTTGAAAAATCTGGTGCTTCGTATTACAGTGCATTATGAGTACAGGCATGGATATGAAACTGAATACTCACCAAATCTGATGTGGCAAATATATGACTTTTATCCACAGTTCTTTTTTTACACCTATTTAACTGAATCATTCCGTGAGGTATATTATTTTTGCGGAAGATTGAAATTAAAAACCGAAACTGACTAAAAGCATATAGGCTAAAAATTGTTACAAAGAATTGCATACCTACACTGCAACCGAAATGATACGTAAGCAACACGATACCGCTTCAGAACGCTAAAAGCCAATCGCGCAGAATGCTTTGATAAAAAGAAATAGGAATCTTATTTAAAAACTTGCTGCATCCGCAGTCAGCTTGTTCTCCGAGAATATAATTCCAACTATATCTCTTATACAAAATATGACAATCATGGATCCCTTAACAAAGTAATTTTAAACTGCAAATTGCTACGGACATATAACCCGCGTTCTTTTCGTACCCTTGCCGCTGTTCTGTTCCTTGATTATATGAACGCCTCTCATGTAGTCCGTGTCATAGAGTATCTGATTGCACGTTGTCGGCGCCAACTTCACTTTCTTTTTCTTCGTGTAAAAAAACTGTTGCAAATTTGATATATAAATGAACACCAAAACCGTTCGTAGTTGCTAATAATATAATTAACGTCATGCGGTAAAAGCAGAAAGTAAGAATAATAAGAAATGGTAAATGCAGGAGAAACGAGAAGAAATGTTTACAAAAACACTAGACGGAATTTGATGTAGATAGGGATTGTTGTTTTTTTGTATAAAATTCATTTTTCTATTCTTTAGACTAAACTTCAATAAATTTTATCATCATAATTTTTTGTAAAAAGACGTAATATTTTGTTTTCTTTTGCGATTCTTAATATTGTCAACGGCTTTTTGAAACATATGCATTTTATTTCAACGTTAAAATTGCGTGGCAAACTTTACTTCCAGCAGCATGTTAAGTGGCTTGAAAAACGCTGATAAAAAGACTTAAAACGCAAACATAATCCTTCAGCTTACTGGATATATTTCGTAATATACTTGCTATTGTGAGGACTTTCTTTACAGTTTTGGCAGAAAAATCAAAGAAAAAAAGAAAAGAAAATCCTGTAGGAAATAATTTTAGCTTTCAACAAAGGAAGCGAAACACGCAATAAAATATTTCTTTAGCAGCTATAAAAAGTACTGTTGTAAATTATACTTAATATTATTTTACAAATTTTATGAAAATTATAGAAAAATCTGTAGGAAAATTTAATTGAAATAATGAAAAGATAATTTTTTGAATTTTCAAGTGCTGAAAAAGTCATTTTTGTCTTATAGATATTTCTAAAGTTATGAAGAAAACGCCAAAATTTCACTTAAATTTTAATTAATTAAAATTTTAAAGGAATCCGACTCTCACTCTCCGGCGCACATTCGCACTCTCCGAAGTACTTGCGTGGCAAATTTCGTAGCTCTAGGTCCAGCGGTCTGCCGTGTAGATCGCGAACAAACAAGCATTCTCCTTTATTATTAGTAGGTATGAAATACTTTGAGAAGCCTACAAGGCTACCGGTGCGCACATATAATCAATGCACATCTTCACATGAATCATTTCTAAAATATCTTGATATTGCAGAGTTCCTACATAAGTATGCGTTGTTCGTTAAGATTTTCTTTTACTTACCTGGGTTTCGATCAGACGTGAATTAAGGATCTGGGGCAGGGGGCTGAGGTCATAAAATGCTTGTATCATCCGACAAATGTCAAACCTTATGGCTTAAGTAAACCAAAACATTTTAACTTTACAGATTTTACTCACCTGAGAATAAGACTCTTAAGAATGCTACATTACTTTCGAACATTTAATAAAAAATAAACCGCGTCAATGCTACAAGTGCAATCGGAATTACTAGAAAAGTATGAAAATTTTCGAACATGTCAAGCCATAAAGTAATGTTGACAAGTTTTTGAAAAATGTGTAATTAAAAAAACAGTTGTAGTGATTGTAAATAAAATCGAGAATTCTGGTTTAGCTCTGGGTGGCTTCCGTCCGATAGCCCCTCGGATTCGATGAATTCCCGATACCTTTTAATATTTTATGTATTCTTAAAAGGATCCCACACTCAAATTAACCAAAGAAGCACTGTATCAGAATTTACTTGTTCTTGTTAGGACACTCATAACATGCCAAGATATAAAATTCGGAAGAGTTTTTTTGCGAAGCATCATACTTTCAAATTCTGTTGTGGAAATACTCAGCATTTCGGCGTTGGAAAACTTATTCGTTTTTGAGATGCGCGGTATTGCGAGCGTAGCAAGTGCTTTTTACTGAGATATTAATAACGGTATTTTACCACTATTTTAATTTCTTTTTGTATTTTTAATATATATACGCTTCTTCTGGAAAAGTATCGAAGAATGCTGTTCGGAGTACTCAATTTGATTACATTTTCCTCTCGTAAAAATTTATGAATAGTGTAAATACGGAGTTTGTGTGTGTTAAATTTTCAAATACTACGACATCTTTTGTTTTTTTAAACTTGAAGAATTTGGCAATATTTTTTCCGTATGATGAAAATTACTCTACCTGGGAACATCTTTCTTTATCATAGGCATATAAAGACTTTTTTGTCTTTATTTATTTGAATAAAAAAATTTATATATGTTTGATTATTTTCGATTAATCCCTGGAAAATCACATCCAAAACTATGATTTATATCCCAGGGAAAAAATGCTGCTACTGAAGGAGAAAACAATATTTCAGATGAAACCGCAATATCCGTAATCCATTCAAAGAAATTAGTAGAGAAATCTTAGCATGAAGCTAATATCACTGTTAAATATTTTCCAAATCACAAAGGATCTTTCCAAAATGTAAATATTACTACGAAATTTAGTTTAAGAAAAAAAATTCAGTAACCATTTAAGAATTTTTAGAATAGAATTATTTGCGCAAATTATATTCACATGCAGCATGAAAACGAAAGTAATCAATCCACCGAAAAAACCTTTTTTCATGAACAAGACGGAGAAATTGATGAAATGCACGCGAAGTGATTAAAACCTGCATTTTGTTATTATTGGCGAAGTCTATCAGAGACTTACTTCGTCCTGCTTTATTCCTCATTGAGTTATCACATGTACAACCTTGCTCGTACTAGTCTTTCTACCTTTGCGATTACCAGCCCAAATACAAAAATTCAGGCTTTAATTTAAAGAAAGAATCCAGCATGTAGTAAGTATGTTTTATTTTAAAAATGAAATTTTAAATAGAATTTTTTGAACTTAAAATAGTGGTAGAATTTTTGTAAATACGTCTTTGGATATGGGTAAAGAGTACTAGACGTTGGGTACCGGAGTTTGATAAGCGAATATGATTTTCGAATTTTAAAGTAGAATCCCAACGTCGCCGGCATATCGCGCATGATTTCCCTCTTCATAAGAACAAATTAGTTTAAATGCTTATTTCCATTATTTGTACTAAAGAATATTTACATTGATGAAAAGTTTTTAACATATAATTTTCGCTTTCATAAATAAAATTATGAACTTTTGTTTATTTCATGCAAATAGACTTTTAAACTACTAATCATATGGAATATTCCTCCAGACGCACTATACATTGTCAGTATTTTTTTCTGAATAAAAATAACCTTAAAAGATATCAGTATTTCCTTGACTATCAGTGTCAAAATAGGTATTGTTAATTCTTATAATTTCAGAGCTATAATTCTTTTATCCGTAATGTTAAAATTTGATTTATATTCTATGTTTATTAAGACGTCCCTGAAAATTATAAATTATATATGTAATAATACCTTCATAACTATATTGCAAATCTTAGGATAAAATATTCTAGCATTTTTGGATTAATTTGATTTTGAAGAGCTGGTTTGTTAGATTTTATTTTACAGTATCAAAATTGTTGTTTTATTTGCTTATAGTTAACAAAATAAATTTCAGATGCGAATTGAGTACATGTCATTATATCCTACTTTAAGCTTTCTAAGATTAAAAAAGTGTAGAAAGAAAGAACTCATTATGAATCTCTGTAATCTGGTTAATGTCACACTAATTTATTACACACTGCTACTACATGCATGTAATATTATAATGTCACCGTATGTAATATATTTCCACAAATTTAAATTAAATTTTAAGCAGAATCTTCTAATTGTTTTTAAATATTTACTTATAATGCAGAGATTTTCCAAATAAAAGTTAAACATTTTATACTCGTTTGTAGAAAAAATTAAAGGAAGCTAATCTAATAAGATTAATAACAAATACTTTATTTACAATTTCAAATTTTTTTATGTATTTTAATTAACGCAACTTGACACAAAAAAGTGAATTTAACCCTCTGAGTGGTTCGGTGTTCTTTGTAAATCGATTCGAAAAGCGAGCGATTGAAAAACCTTTATCTGTTTTAAAAGTGTGTCTTCCTCCCAACAAAAGATTTTCCCAAAGCGCAGCAGATCAAGTCTCTACCCCCTCTGAACTATGGACAATCAGCAATCCCCGTGGAAGGACTAACCGCAAGAATCTGTTCTATTCAGCTTGGAACCTATTCAAATTAGGTTTTACTGCTTTCGGAGATCCCACCTGTGGTGTGACTATATTACACTTCATGTCTTCGAGATGCCCTCATTCTGCATATTGTCCGTGTCCATAACACCAGCTGACAAAAATAAACACCATTAGACCAGACAAATGACAGACTGTTGGGCCAAAAAACTGAAGGCTATATTACTTATTTTTCATGTTGTGAGTTTCTAAAAAAATAAACATCATTGAAGTTGCATGAAAGTTGATGTTCTTTAGATGTGTATGTCTTCAATTTATTTGTTGTTTATTAATGGTTGTATTTCAGATATTGGCTGTAATTTATATTATTAGTTGTCATAATTACACTCTTGACTTCAATTTATTTTCAGTCTACACGTCAGCATATTAGTAAACGAATGTAAAAATAATTTTCTTAATTTTAAGGATCAACGACAATGCCATTTATATATATATACTTATTTTTTACTAATCTCTGATGGCACTATAAAACTTTTCATATTGTCTCTTGATTTAATATTTGGTAAAAGGAAGAAAATTTAGAGCAGATCATAAATATAAACAGTGCTTAACTCTCATAATCCGTTTTGTATACACATAAACATTTATTGTATAGATAGTCATATAATAATCTATATTCCAAATTAGCCAGCAACAATTAATACATATGAAGGATTATAAATAACCTTCTTAACCCCTGAATAATGTTTTAAATAAAACAATATACTGCACGCCTTTTGTACTGAAATTTGTTATATATGCTTTTTAAGAGAACGAAATAATTCTCAAACTAAAGATTACATTTAGAAAACCAATACACTAAATGTTGGCAGAAATAGCTTATTCATGTACATTTATTTAGTACGCAAGAGATAATCTTCTATTATAATAAACGGAAATTTAATTCACCTGAAATTTGAAACTTTGATACTATAGTCCAGGTACAGGAGCATCCAGTCGTGAATTTTTCAAAATTAAATTCAATTCTTTATTTATAATTTTTTTTATCGAATAGTAATGACATATTGAGTTTCAGTGGCATTAGAGTTTTTTTGCCCGATTGAAACGAAAATTGGACAATTAGGATTAAAAGACCACATGCCAAATTTCTTTTATCTAAGTCGTTGCGTTTAGGAAATATCGTGTTCATAAGCATGCGATTACAGAAACCGACAGATATTCAACGGGTCGAGGGATTTGGTCCAAAATTTAATACGGACCTACATTCCTAATTTTTAAAAGTGTACCAAATTTTATCTATTGAGCTATTTAAGTTTTTGAGTTATCGTGTTCATATGAACCCTAACAGACACTTTTCCTGTCGTCGGATTTTATCCAAAAATTGATTGAAATATACTAATTTTGTATAAAGTCCATATACCAAATTTCGTCCTTCTAGCTCTAACCGTTTTTGAGTTTTCGTGTTCACAAACATAACTCCAAAACTGTGTTTTTTGGACTCAGGGAGATCTAATACGTGGAGATTAATCAAAGTCTCGTGTTGAAATTTACGATCAACGATTATAATAATTTCCTTTCTCTTTGTATACTTCGTCTACTAGAAAGTAAAAACGATCAAACTTTTTTTCTATCAATTTTACGAAAATGAGCTATCTACGAAGAAAAAAAATTATTGGATTTTTTTCTACAGACAATATTTTGCAAACTTGGCAAAATCAAAGAATAAAAAGGGAAATCTAACATCTATTCGAAATTATTCAGGTGCCTTTTCACAATTTATAGATGTCTTTGACGTTATCGGTGCTGTATTCAAAAAATATTTTGGGGATTTTTCATACCAAATATAAAGGAAATGTAACTAACATAAAACTGACACTTTACTCTTTTTTTTAAAAAAATAAAATTATAGATCTAATTCAAATATATCATGAAACTTGGAAAATAAATAAGAGTCTCATTATAATCCCTTAAGGTTCAGAATGAAAATAAAAAAGTGTATATAAATCAGAATTTTATTTAAAAAATTATACTTTACAAATTACAGCACACACACACACAACCAATGTCTAGCATGTGACGGTGGAATTTGGAAGTAATTCAATGCCTGAGACTACTCTTATTATTGAAAGAACTGACTTCGTACTTGTTAATAACGTGTCGGGATGCATCAAAGGTTTGTAACACATATTAGTGGATTCTTGTCTCATTGCATTTATTAAAATTCACCTCGCAATTGGAACAAGTTTTACCAAAAGCAATGCAATTTAGGCATTTAGATTTGATCACTTATTGAAAAATGCATATCAGAAAAACTATAACGCTCAAAGAACTAATGCATAAACACAGTATCATTGAAGTAAGCATTAATATTTTCTTAGAAATGGCTTTGTGTTCTTACATTTTAAGGAAAAAATAAACATTTTCACTGATTATCGAATTCAACTTAAAACAATTAAGCTGAAGATGTTATAAAACTCTTAAAAAGATATTTAAAAGTCTGATAAGATCACTCAAACATTAAATTTAGTTGATATTATTCTTTACGTTTCCATGTAAACCAAATTTTTTTCTAACAAAAATACAATATTTTAAAACATAAAAAATTAAATTTTCATTCCTTTTCTTTAACATTTATTTCAATGTTTGTTCAAAGTGAGCTAAAAATAAATTGAATAATAATTCTTTGAAAAAATAATAATTATTTTTCGGAGTTTATTTCATTTTGTAATTTTGATGAATTTAAGAGAAATTCTAAATAGTGTAATATAGAAAACTAATATAGAAAAAAACTGTTCTAGAGTTTTAAAAATCACACCTAAAGTTTAAAATTGTTTTTTTTTCTTCAATTCAATGCTGTAGAACGAAATAAACCCTCCTCCCCTTTTCTTAGAACTCCGGCTTCTCAAATTTTTCTATACTTGAATGGGGTATTGCAAGAGATAGGACCAAAAAATCTATTTTACTTAACAATTCGATTAAAACATTGAGGCATTGAAATAAAATCTTATATTACATAAACGTATTACAGGAAAGACACTTGAAACATAATACAATTTCAAACCAGGCTGACATATATTAAACCGAACTTATACAGAATTCAAATTCGGAAACGTACAACTAGAAAAAATAATCCAACACTGAACCTTCTTTCTGAAAGAAGCCCTCAATGCAGATATCATTAAAATGCCCCAAACCACAGGCAGTGTGGGGTCTTGGATCTTGTGGCATCTCAAATTTGCAGTAAGTACATTCTTATGAGCACTCATTGTTTGAAATATATTCTACATTTTGAACCATTCTAATTATACCGAAAAATGCCAGAAATAGTTTGTAAATCATAATTCTAACTTGCTTATAAAAGAAGTCAGAATTATGTTTTTTTGTGAATATAGGGGATTAAGGTTTCTGTAAATTGTGACATTAGATATAAGCCTGTATCTGGCATAATTTTCCTGTGATCATATATTTTTTTAAAAATAAATATAATTATCAACCAAATATTTATTTTCTCCTTGTATAATTATTTATTAAAGTCATCCAAATAAATGGTTTTATAAAACTACCAAACTTGAAATGTAAATAAAAGATATATTTACTTAAACTTATATGTTTATTTTTACCTGGAATACCTATATTTTTTATCTTGAATTTTATTTCACTTCCAAAGGAAGGGCAATATGTTCAAAGTTCGCCCCGGGTGGCAAAAGTTTTAGACATCACTTTGATTCAGAGTTTCCCGTGCAAGCAAAAATGACTTCTTCAAAAATTAAATATAATTTGAAGTTGTGATGAGGCAAAAGAAAAATAAGAAAAGCACTATATAGAAATCTCAATGTTGTGTACAAGGAGTTAGAAATAAAACTTCATTTTGTAAGCGGCATATTGATTCAGTGTTATGCACGGCAGCTGGCAGATAGTTTGTTGCCGTTTGCTCTATTGATCACATCAGGAGAATGGTAATTTCAACAAAACAATGCATCTGTGCATATTTCCTCTCTCTACAAAATCCTACTTGAAGTCTAAATAGGTATAGACTTTTCAGTCGCCAATATTGAGTGGCCCACCTGAATCCAATAGAAAACATTTCTAGCCTTCTGTTTACAAGAATAGGTGACAGTATAATAAGAAGTCTGATCTAAAAACCACAATTAAAAGATGATGGAACAAAATTGACTCTTACACATTTCAAACTCTGCCTGGTTCTATGAATCGATTGTTAATACAAATAATAAAAAATTAAAGTTTCAACATGACTTAGTATAGAATAAAACATATTGACTTTATGATTTTTTCCAACAACAACTGTACAGTAATTTCTCTAATTTCTTATAAAATATTACACAATGTAATTAAACTTAAATGTAGTTTTGTTCTGAATTCCTAAAAACATGAAGTATCCTTACATTTCAGAAAACTTACCATTCCATTAAATTGTTACACATGTATATTTCAAGTCTTATGTCATTTATTTTTGCGACATTATACTTTTATCGAAGGGTTTAGTCGGTCCTCTCATGACAAAATCTTGAATGTAAAATGTGAGAACCGATGAATTTTCTTCCCACGTCTTGTCGAGTCAATGCCACATTGAAATCCTTCTCTTCGCTGTGGAAAAAGAGGTCTTGCACGATATTAGAATATATTCAATGAATTTTAGCACTTCGATGCAAGTATTACATTAAAAATAAGCATAAGAAGACAGGATATTTAAAGGATTTATTTTCATAATTCTACTATATAAATGGAAGTAAAACATTTCCTTCGATAATATCAAGATAACTACTATTTTTTAAAGTAAGTTGCAAATAGGTTTTGGGGACAATGAGAAAATTTTAAATATCTCCTACATATCTATATTTCTTTTCAAGAACACATGAAATGTTCATTTTTTGCTAAAATTTCTATTATATTAGGGTTCCACATTATAAGATAGAAATCGTTTTCAAAATTTAATTATCTTCTACCATGAACGTTTACTCCGTATGAGAAGCTTTTAATATTTTTTCTTATTTAGTGGGAAAATCTGACTTTGGTGGGGTGTTTTTTTTCCCAGAAATGTTGCATGTTATATTCAGACAGCAATAACTCTATCAAATACAGGACTACCAAATATTTTTTAAAAAATGAGTATTGTGTTAGTAGTACTATTTCATAATATAAAAATTTTACGATCTTTTAGCTCGGAAACAGAAATTCTATTATGCAAAAAATGAAAAAAATATATATTTATTTTATTTACAAAACTAAAATATGATTAGATATTTTTCATTAATTTAAATCTTTATCGATAAGTTTGAAAACATATGTTAAATTTATCTCTTCTCATCTCAGAGAATCTTTAATTCATGAACTTTTGAAGATAATCGATCCTAATTTTTCATAGCGAACTGATTTCTATTGTAATATGCATATTAAATGAAATCACATCAACTCTGTCAAAAGATAAAATATTTTTCGGTAAAATTCCCATGAATCCATAACATTGGCTTCGAATGTCGAAAACAGCAACACGGCGTTGACCATGGATTTTCGTTTAAAAATGCGGGTTCGAAGTGGCTAAATCGAGGAGCACCGCTTGGGGACGCTGCGTTCGTTTATTCGATTCAAGAGGAGAACCTTCGCATATTCCCCCATTACTGCTGCTGCCGATCGTGTGACATTGTAATTCATACTCAGGCACTATGTATGCGCAGTCAGAAGAGTAAGAAGAATTAATTATTTATTCCTAATCAGAAGAATTGACTTTGGAAAGTACAAATGCGAATTCTTATTATATAACAATACATCATAATAGCAAGCAATAATTTTTCCAGCTTCATTGCAGGAATTTGGACATGTTGAATTTCACCACTCTATGTCTATTATGGTTTGCCTAACCTAAGCAGAATCTTCGGTTCCTTTTCATCTGGAGGCAAAATGTAACGAATCGGACATTCATAATAATCCATTTTTAGTACATTTAAGCTCCGCGTATTTTATCTTTCACGTTTTCATAATTCATTCAGATCAAATGAAGAATCTAGGGGAAAGATGATGACTCTCCATTTTTTTCAATTTCTCAAGAAACAGTAAACAAAGTTCGCCGTCATTGAGACGTAGAAAACAATATTTATTAAAAGTACAATTATTTGCATTTTAATTTAATTCTGAAGGGATACAGCAAATTATGAAGTCTGAAAAATCTATTTAAGAAACTGCTTCAGCTTATTTTTACATCTATTAACAGAAAAGGAGAAAGTGTGTGTTTTCACGATACAGGACAAAGAGCTGAACCTAGAACTATGAAATTTGGTGGGGAGGATGTATACTTCTGTGCCCTTTTTGGAAATTTTAATTAGAGTTTTAATTAACAATTAAATGATTTTTTTTGTTTTCCCTTGATTAATTCAGAAACAAGTTATTTTCACGTCGATTAAAAATTTTGCAAAAAATTAACTCATTTGTGAAATAAATTAAATTGACCAAGAATTTTTTTTCTCTAATTTTAAGATCGTTTCCCCAGTTGTTATAATATTTTAAATGTATAATTCTCATGAATTTTATCCTCCTACCCGTTCATGTGCCTTAACAAATCTTTCTTTGAGTGATTTTATTGATTTATGGTCAGTTCTTCTGTCCTGATGCTCAGGCAAGACGGAGAATCCTTCTAAAAGCCCGCTTCCAAATGGATGTCTTTGACCTACATCCATTGAACTGATAGATAGCGCTGAAACCTCAAAAGCCGAAGAAAACGTATCATCGATTCTTCCTCGAACCTTCAAAAGATATCACCTTTAACCCTTTGAGGACGACCGCACCTGCAACGTTATGAGAAGCCAGCGCACCCACATGAGAGTCGTTCTCAAATCAAAGGGTTACCTTTAATTTTCCTTTATCAGCCCGGACACACAATCCAAGCTTCATATAATATAAACTAATGTCGTTTTCAGATCGAATGGATTTTTTTTTAAATAAAAGATTTAAATACAAAAATATTTTATTAAAATAGTGATAAATGTTTTATAAATACTTACATTCTCATTATAATGGGCCAATAAGTTTTTTTCAGGCCATTACCGCAGGAAACTGCAAATTGCTGAGAAATAAAATAAGGAAATAGATTGATATCTTCGGTTCCCCCAAGGACTTTGAAAATCGTAAAATGTGACGAAATCAGACAGTAGTTCTGTAATTTTTAAAATTGTTCTGTATCGTAGTATTATAACACTAGCTATTAATTACATATTTTCTAAAGACTAATAAAACTTGCTTATCAAAATTTATCTATCGCATCCGATGGCACAAATTCGCTGTGATGTTGACAAAAATATGTGAAATAATTTAAATATGCAATTTTTACTTCCTTTCCTTTAACATGCTCTCCATGCATCATCTTGTCAATAATTTGCAATAGGTCGATGGGTTATTAAGGTCTAAAAATATATCATCAATTTACTTATTTTAACACATTGCAATATTAATCTACAAAAGTGCAATATTATTTGTTACTTAAGAATGAATTGCAATAATGCAGAAAGTAAGATTGCTATTAAGACGCTTTATGTTTTTAAAAATTCTTCTATGGCATTTTACTCGTTCTTTTCACCACATGACGTTTGGAAGTCTGATTGATGAGAGAATTGGACATTCCGGGAACAAGCTTCCGTTACGGTTTTCCAAAATCATTTTGCGAAGCTTCTTACAGCGCTGCCCTTTGAATTTTTATTAACTGGACACTAATATCGAGTTGAGCCCTCGTAAATGAAGTTTTGTGTAGTTTGATACACGGGATTTCTCAAAGAAAAATCAGGATAGCAATGGGTGAATCCACCATCTAGTTAGAATTTTTTTCTTTATTCAACTTACTCTAAGCAAACAGAAAATTCCCTTTAAAAAGATAAAAATGAACGGTGCAATCTTATTCTCAGTCAGAATATTATAAAGTATTAAATAATCAATCCGTAAAATTCAATGCTAATTTCGGCTGTTATAATGACTGCATTTAATTTTAATGCAAACAGCTACAGTTTATTATTATTTCTCGTCTGTCTAATGTATTGTCTGTTTGTTTCGGGGGGTTGGAAATACAGGAAACACATTTTACTAGTTATAATAATCTTCTAACAGTACAGGAAACATTAATCTTTAACAGGAATACAGGAAAAAATTTAAACAATTAATTTCTAAATTAAATTTTCAATCAATATCCATTGAATAAAAACCTGTCATTCTTTAACTAATATTTGTTTGAAAACTTCCCTATTATAATTTAAAATTTGTAAATAAAATCATTTTAGTAATTATTTAGCAAAATATCTTAATAAATTCTAAAAGTAACAGAAACATGATTAAAGAAAATGTAAATCACTGCACAGTATAGGTTTCAACATGAAATGGTTGCGTTCAGAGAAAGAATTCATCAATAATATTTGTTCAGAAGATTTTAGTCGAGAATTTGGTTATATTTTCTTTCTTTATGTGTTGTAAATTTCATAAGATGAATGAATCAAATAGTTAAATGAATTTATAATTGTGTAGAATTTGTGTGTTTGTGCAAAAAAATATGCAACTTCATTTTATTGTTAAAAATGCAAAAGTATATATTTCATTTAGCCTTAACATTTGAAACTAAGTTTTGATTTGCAAACATCAGAAAAAATCGTTTTCCTTCATTTTTCTTTCTTCTTTGTAGTACGGTGTTTCATTTCGCAACATTTACGTTTGTTGGGGAAAACATTTATTCATTCTTATCTGTTTTTAAAATAATTATTCAAATACGGGCAAGACGAAAATATATGTTTCTGATGTTTAATTGATCAGTTTGGAATGTTATTAAATTGTTTATCGTTTCTGTTTTTTATTTTGTTTTATTTTTTCTTTTGCAAAACAAATATTATACTAACATGTTTTAATTTATAAACATGGGAATTCTCCCTTTTTCAGTCAAACCATACTGTCTTAAGGTTGTAAAAAGGCTAGAATTGAAAGTTTTTATCCAACAAGAGAGGATCCAAAACAGATATTCGTTTGTTGGGGAAGCTTGTTGACAATATTTGTAGGGAAAAAACCACATGCGGGCATATGAAAAAATGTAGATCCCGAGAAACGCTGGGTTATTAGCTATAAGGTAATTAAAAGGCTGGATTTAAAAAAATTAATTAAACAATATAGGATTCAAAAGAGATTTACGTTTTTCGGAGAAAGTTAGTGACAATATTTGTAGGAAAAATAAACCGACGGTGGGCATATGAAAATAAAGTCATAAAAAGACTAGATTTGACAGAGAATTTACGTTTGTTGGGGAAAGGAAGTGACAATATTTGTTGGCAAAAAACGGAGACGGGCATACGAAAACATATGGATCCCGAGGCCTCACGTGACCTCACTTCTTCTCTCCACCAGGAAATGATGCGGTGTTTGAGATAGCCCGTGCAACGTCGGGTCACACAGCTAGTATTTATTGAAAATCTGGAGGAGGGAGAGAATATACAAAAGAAATATATTTTATAAATATCTGATTATAATAAACAATTTCATTCCATTATATTCAGAAAAATCAGGATGACGTTTCAGTAACACATTTATCCGGTCATTGTTGGGTGTAATATTATTATATCTATTAACACACTTTTCTTAATTAAACTAGAAAATCACTCGTCATGATTTGACGGGTGCAAATTGCCTCCTCATTCGAGAGATTTCCCTTTAAATTTGACGTGTTTAAATAGATATATATGCGAGAGAAATGTTTAACATTGATTGAAAACAAATAAAATAAACATATGTTTTATGCCAGGAATTTTTTTTTATTTGCATATTATTTAAATATTTATTTATTCGAAAAACCTCTTCGTAAACAACATTCCGTGTGAAATATTTTTCGTTGTTTAATAATTTTGCTTGTATTTTGTGCAAATTTTAACGTGAATGGCAATCCTAGACCTTGAAAGTGCAACATAGAGCTGTCCATGTGAAAAGACAGGCTCATCGAGGTAAATTCCAACATGATCGAAAGTTTGCCCTGCGATTTGTTGAAAGTCATCGTGTAAGCTGGAATTGACGGGAACTGACTGCGGTTGAGAACGAATCGTAAATTCAAGTCACTGTTGGCTAATTTAATTCCTGGCAAGAAAACAACATCGCCACGATTGCAGTCAGATACAATTTGGCATCCAAACTATATCACGCGCATGATATACCACTGACGTAATTTAATACTTTTTATTAAAAAAAAGGGAAATTAATTTGAAATATAGGATTAATATATTTTAAAATATCTCGGGAACTATTGATCATAGCTAAATAAATTTTATATCAATCGACAGAAAATTTTATTTCACCATTTTAGAGCTATTAAATTTGAAATTAGAACGAAAATTACTCATTTAAATTTAAAATTACTGAAATTTAGGTTCTCCAACAATGAAATAATGCTGTTTAACGTCTCGCAGTGCTATGGCGTGAGTTTTATTGTTGGTGACGTCAGAGCATTACCGGAGGATTTGGTCTATTCGATTAGTAATAAGCGTTTATTATCATTTTACTGTCTGTATTATTGACAGGAAAAACAAGTTACTAACCTCGATTAAAAAGACCGCAACTGTCTTTCCCTTCTCATTGTTGAAAACCAAGGGATTTCCAGTTTTCCTTACTTCAAATAGCTTTTATAACAAATTATTCGCTCGGGGTACAAGAAAAAGTTTTTGACTATTTAAGATTACACTAACCCTGCGAAATGGCTTTATAGTAGGCTACATGGATCTCTAGATGGAAATTCATGTACTTACAAGTTCCTAACTTTCTTTTTTATATTCAGGGCATATCTCAAATAAAAGCAAACGTTGTTGTTACAATTATTTAACATAAGAGTAAATAAAAAAATCCAAACAAGATTTGCTTTGTGCCGCAAGTATTCGTGGTGCAAAGAAATCCTTTTGTTGAGTGCAAATTTACCACACGTCAAAAAGTTTAAAAAATTACAACTTAACTAAAAAATATAGTTAGGATTCAAATCAACAGAATCAAAGCTAGGTTTATTGTCTTTCTCATTAAAATGCACTTGCCTTCAGAACTGTTGTACGGATTTTCAACGCTAAAATATTTGCAGAAAAACTGGTTCATTGTTTTGTTCCTTGTGTGACTTTCCGAATGATTGTTATGTATGTTTAAAGACTGAAATACATTAGTCAGTGTTTCCGTGAAACGAGAAGAAAATCTTACACCCGTATTCCATTTAACCTTTTATTTCACCGTTAACAAAACTTTTATACCAGAGTGATGTTACCTAAGAGATTGAAAACTAACATTGTTTTACGGTTCTCATTAAAAATAAATCTCCTTAGAATAGATTAATTTTCTCCTAAGCTGACATTAATTAAGAGTTGATTCTATCCGTTCTGTTTGCTACGAACGTTGAAATACATTCTCTGTCATTCAACGATGAAATGCATAAACTTTAACATTTATTAGTTGGAATATTCATTATCATTTTTTACATTTATTTGACTTAAGAGTTATACATAGTAAGCATTTGCTATTAATCACTGCAGTTACGAGAAAAGCACATTATTCAACTGCAATCTCGATACTTTTTTTTTCTTTTCCTTTGCTACTCCGATTTTCCTCTCAAATTTATTAAATTGTTTTTATAAACATGATTAAACTCATAAAAATTATAAATTATTATTAATTTTTTATCCTTTGACTTATAGGTAAAAAGCTATTTTTAGGGCAAAAAAACAAGCTGATTTAAATTGGATTTATTAAAATATTTTTTTCGCTTTATTTAAACCAGTGTTTTTTTTCAGTCTGCATTTTTGAAATCGTATCTGCAACATAATGCTAAAGGTCAGCAACATTTTACTCAAATTACGCGAAGCTTTGTTATCGTCACAAATATCAGCTTAAAAGGGTGAATCACTGATCTAATTTGAAAACACTGGTTTAGAAAAAACTAAACAAATAAAGAAGGTGTAAATGGCGCTCAAATAATTCACTCATAATCAAGAAAATATTTTTTAGGAAACTAACTTACGTAACTAAAATATATCCCAAATTTAATTCAAGAATATTTTGAGATCCCTAAAAAATTTCATACGGAAATATTAAAAACTGAATTAGAAGAAGTATTTAAAAAGGAGATTAAATAAAAAAACTGTTTCCTTTGCATGAAAATTATTTAGAAATTAAAGTTACGCCTGGAATCTACTATAAAGTAATTGTTTAATACAACAAATAATCAATCAAAAAAAGCCTTAATCTTCACTACTTACTGGTTTTAAACACAGGAGAACGAAATTAAGAGAATACATTCCACATAAGAAAATGTTTTATTTGCTACAGAATACTACTTCTGTCTGTGAAAGAAAAAAGTTTTAAATATCTTTCTAATTTATCGAAACAATCTCAAACGGGCTACGCTTATAACCGATTATACATGGATTTTATTGTATAAGAAGAAAGAGGAATTGAATTCTCAAATCGTCGTTTGAAGATGAATTCTATTACTCCGTCAAAGAAATAATGAAACTTTGGGAGTTAATGAATACGATTTCCTTTCCTTAAAGAAAATTACCTACTAATCTTTTTGTTCACAATTTATCCAGGAATCGAAGGACTCCTGGGATCACTTGATTTGAATAAAGAAGTCCACGGAATAAGAAGTGGAATTCGCAGTTTTATTTCTTACAAGGTCGAAACAAACAACTATTATCTTTCTTCAACGTAAAACGATTTTTTGAAATAATCAAGTTTCCATTTCCATTTTCTCCTTACATGCATCCATTTTTTCTTAATTTGTGGAATTATATTATCTTTACCATCTTTTGTTGCAGTAATTGTCTTAGACACACGTCTGCCTTTTCTCCAAGGAAAGTAATCACCTGATATATTCACCGAAGATGCAAAAATATAATTGCCGATTCAATTAGTTTCTATTTCAATTCTACCCTCACGTAAAAAAAACCATTTTTTTTTTACTTTAGGAATTTTACGAGGTTTAATATTTTCCTGTAATGCAATCCGTATCTTTCACACGTCCGGGTTATTTATTTCTCCGTTAAATACTAATATTAATGATAAAACAATCCTGTACTTTTTCTTTCCAACATGCATAGAATGCTTTTTACTTTGAAGATTTTTTAAATGTGTTAATATCTTCCGTTTGAGTTGGTATGAGCTAGTGAATAGATAAATGATTGCACTTCAAAATGCATACAATATGATTAAAGAGTATAAAGGAACAAGTACCATGATACCCTAAGAAAAAACCGGAAAAGGTTTTGAAATGCATCAAGGTATTTTATAGTTTTAACTCGTAGCAGCAAAATTTGTAGTAATTTTTGCTACACACCCATCCTACTATGACGAAATAATGTTAACCCTCCAACTGCTGATTTTAAAAAAAAAAATGCAGCACCTTCAAATGGGTCCAAATACATTTAAAACTAATTGTTATTTATTTGCAACGCTCTAACAGGTGGTTAGAGTTAAACACTTAGCCTATGGTAAAAGTGGTAAGCAGCAGAAAATAATTAACTTCCAAACCAATCTAAATCGCGATGAGCGGTGTTCAACCTGCACTAAGCGGTCTTTTATTTTAATCTAATTGCTTTTAATAACGAAACATGCTTTAAAAATGAATAGCTCCATATTTATTGCGTTTCTAAACAAGTAAACCAGAAATCTAATAATATTTCCATACATGGTAGTTCTAGAAATGTCCATATATACATGAATCATCTGTTGAATTGTTAGGAACAGCAAAATTGGTATTAAAACCCAGAAGTTTTAGTAATGTAGCCATTCTAAACTAGTATTTACAATGAGAGATCCTGTCATTGAGGTCGCGTTAGAGCTGGTTCTAAGTGGCTCCATACGGAACAAATTTTAATAATGTGTAAAATAGCGATACCTTCAGAAACATATAAAACAGAGAACAGAAGTGAAAAGAAAATGAAAAATGTTGAATATTCGGCACATGTGGAGCGTACTATTTCCGAGTTGTTTTTCCTTTTTCAGGAAAGAAGTAATTTATATTAACTAACAATGCTGCCTAAGCATTTAATATCATTGAACGTCGAGTCATTTTTCGTTTAAATGCAGTTTTAAGCACATATTTTGCTCTCTTATTTTTCGAGGTTCATTGAGAGCTGCCATTTACCACATCTTGTAACAACATTTAATTTCATAACCCTTTTAAATTGAATAAAAATCTGAATTGAGACATTCAATTTGTATCGAGAATCTAAAAATTGCAAAGATCACATCACTGACGCAGAACAACTATTGCCAAAAGCCATAGTTTCCTTATATTTGTTCATTTATTTTTCTTCCTTTCTTTCTTTTACTTTTGTTTGGTTTTTCTTGGTTTGTATTATAGAAATGGTTCTAAAGCTATTAGAATAGACGAACTATAATTATATAAGAACCCTGTATTTTGCTGAGGGTATACATCTAATTCCCAGTTCAATCTGAGTAAAATCATAAACAAATATTAATTCCCTCATGAGTATTATGTATCCATTTACTCATCTTGACGAAAATGTAAATATATTTCTTGCTCGCATACACGCAATCCCTTTGGCAGGAAATCGAGTGCATTCCTGCCTGTACGTCACAGACACATCTACGTTATTGCTTACGCAATGCACTGCAGTAAAACTTAGATTAACTATCTATTCTAGTATGCGTTATCTTCTAAAAATGTAATGTACAGTGTTTATAGTATTACAATACATTCCGTACACCCAAAAGTGAATTTTCAGTAATTTTTTTGAATTTACAGGAGATTTATTCCTTCAAAGGAAAATAATTTCCAGCACCAATTACTACTTTCGAAAAGTGAAATACTTCATATGCCAATAGAATATATATTTAAAACCTGGATGGAAAATATTTGAAAATTCACGCATTCCAATTTCACTAAATTTTGACTTCAAATTTAAAAAACATCATTGTATTTTTGTGCTTCGTTACAAAGTAATAATGCATAATTAAAAGTTTTAAAATTAAGCTATGAATTATTAAAAATTTTCTACATAATGTTACGTTTGCTGAGCTGTAAAGTCATCTGGAGAGCGAGTTTGAAGCCCTGTTGTATAAAAGTTGCTTCTTAAAATTCTGAAACTTGTGATAAATAAAGGTAAATAATATTTATTACAGGTTCTAGATACCATATGTTATTTTTTTTGTATTGAATGATACTCCTAAAAAAGCCTTGGGGGTTCTAACCAATGTCATTTTACTTTATGCCATTTAAGTCTATTTTATTTTTTGAAGAAAGTCTGCATGGTAGTTTTAAACCCAGGTTTTATAATACACCAAACAGTATATAACTTTATGACAAGGTACCAAATTTCATTTCAAATTCTGAATTAAAGAATTGAACGTTTGAAAAAAATATTTAGACTACATTTAAATGCGTTATTTTATTTAAATATATTGTAAAGCCGTCAAAAGTGTTTTTTGCTCAGATAACGCAAAATGATGTAGTAGTTATTCTTGATTACATGACAGCATCTTCTTTCTATGACGATGACTTGTTGTTTCAATATTAGAATAGCTTTAGCCTCGTTAGTTCTTGCACGTAAATCAACAAAGTTTGTGGAACAGTGAAAAAATGAAATGTTTTCGAACAACATAATCTGATGGGAGTCTCCCACTTCCTTCTAACCTATGTTGG
This sequence comes from Araneus ventricosus, assembly GCA_013235015.1. Lineage (NCBI taxonomy): Eukaryota > Metazoa > Arthropoda > Arachnida > Araneae > Araneidae > Araneus > Araneus ventricosus. The sequence continues at coordinate 2,001 of BGPR01004346.1, read as the reverse complement.
ATCAGTAAGCTTTATAATGAATATGGAATTTCCATGCTGTTTTACAAGTTGATGCATCAATCCTTCAGTAGTATAAAACATTCCTCAATTGAAAAGATCACAACAAAGGCAATGCTGTTCTGAAGTTGGATTGAGAGACTGAACTTGCTCTAGAATTATTAATTTAGAAAGTGTTGCTTGAACAAACATTGCTTAAAAATTTTAACTTTATATAAACATTCACAATAAAAAAGTCGTGTTGAAAAACGAATGCTATTTTTATGTATATGTACATGCTCATAAATGTTTCAATTAATTATTTTAATAAGAAAAAATATATAAGTTTTATTTTTTAAGCAATAAATGCCGATTTGTGGTTAATTTTAATATAAAGTTCGGATTTTTATATCCGGTAAAACGAAAATTGTAGTTGAAATTTTTATTTGGAAGCGTTCAGATGAAAAGATTGTTTACGATATCAGACTTCAAATTCGTTACCCTTAAATGGATGAAGAGCATATGAATTTGGAAACTGTTAGAGGATGAAATTCCAAATAGTATTATACATTTTTAAATATGAGGAAACAATGTTAAAATTGAGAGAAACTTATACGGCAGCTTAATTGATATCATAGAAGAGATAGTTTTAAAAATATTTAGTCATGAAAAAATAATTTGTGATCTATTAATTGGAAGTTTTCAAGGAAAAACTCCGAATTTTTTTCATTTTTTTAATTATTAAAATTTCCAAAAAATGCCTTTAAGTATATACCCTTCCAAAAGATATTGTGAAAATTGCAGTTGGTCTGCCCTCCGTAATTCAATATTACCACCCCACACCGTCTGTGAGCAGCACGCCGTTTTAAATATACCTTTATAAATGATTGTTGCAAATTTTCCAGTTTCCCATAGTGCCGGTTCGATGCTTGATTATTGTTGTGAAATATTTACGCGTGTCGCAAGTTTGAAACCGGTTCCACCCTTCAAAATGAAAATGAACCCAAGTTTTCATTACTCCTTTGTTCCATGACTATCGCAAAGGCAGAAAAGAAAAACCATTTGAGCAAAACCAGTTGATTTTATTGTTCCGATTACGCAGTCTGGGAGTTAAAATATCCAATCTTCCTTAAATAGGTCGATGCAAAGTGGCTCCACAAAGAAGTCGGTAATCTGTTTGTTGAAATTTCGTCATTTACGATGCCATTGTGATCTGCCTGATCGAATATCGAAGACTAGATTTCGTGAACAAATTTCTAATTTTAAACCTTAAATACTACTAAACTGTCATTAGTCTTTTTTCTAGAAACAATAAAATGTTCTGATTTTAATAAAGAAGATGTTTGGGAAGTGAAAAAATACATTCCGTATTTGAGAATTAAAATTATCCTCTGGTGGGGTTCTGTTCTTTTCTCATTGAAATATCACACAATTTTAAATTACTGACACTGAGAGTTTCTGACCCGCTGCCGCCTGTCTAGTACGCAATTATCATGTAGAATGTTTGCGCTCGAAGAAGACCTGATGTGCCCCTGAATTATATCTCAAAAACGGTATCCAATGCGCTCTGACTGGTACCACAGTCAAAGTACACGTGAGGCCGGGCACAAATGCTGCGGCATGAAATTTACCTGTTGCCATTCTTTCTTCTATAGAACTATTCTACATGGGACTAAATTATAAATTCACATCACTTTTTCTAAACCGCTCTTAGATGTTATGCAATGAGTAATAGTGAAAGATAACGTTTACCAATCTTTAGATCGATTTATAACAAATGTTGTAATATTCTAATCTTGTGCTGGTAGATTATTGTTGACTACATATACTAGAAACGACATCACTATATTAGAAACAAAAAAAGAAAAGATACTGCAGCCGGAATTTCTAATCAACTAACAGGAAAAAATCAGACTTTCTATAAGGAAATGAAGAAAAAGAGAATTAAATTCTAGACAGAAAATCATACACTACATTCATCTAAAATTTACGGAATTAGTAATACGTAACTGAACGAAGTAATGA
>BGPR01004345.1:72737-112026 GCA_013235015.1 Araneus ventricosus | reverse complement strand
TAGTGATTTTAAATTAAATCAAGAATTTTGGTTTAGCTCTGGGGGGGGGCTGCAGCCCGATAGCCCCTCCCCTGGATTCGCCACTGTATACACCCATTTTACAAAATAGTTACGCGACTTATCCATTTTACAAAGTATGTGAAAACTCAGGGTGGCAGCGCAGTGGATACCCCTTGTATCATTCCTTCCAGTTAAAGAGTCCTAAGTATGATCTTAATGTATTTCAAAATATGCAATGCTGTTGAATCGAATTAATTTTTAATATCAGTTATCGATATTCCATATAATAAAACTTATTATTTAAATTGAAATTTAGATTATTTTCATAGAATTCCTTCCATGGAACCGTGAGACACGTGGAAAAATAAATGCATCATTAACCTGTGATTCGGCCCGCTGGTGTGGTGCAGAAGTTTGGAGAGGGGGCGCCAGCTCAGGCATCCTCGTCATCTGACCGCTGTTTTAAATTACGAGGTCCGTCCCCAAATAACCGACGTGTTGCTTCAAAACCGGATGTTAATATAACTATACTTCCCCCTTCGGCCCGTGAAAGGCCTTGCACCCTTCCTGGTAGATTGGGTCGGGGTGGGTGTTAATAATAATAATATAACTAAACTAAGCCTATGATTCCATTTCGTGTAGTTTTCAACACATTGTCAGTTTGATTTGTCATTGACTGTAGTTAACTGCGATCAACTTTGTAACTCAAGCGACTGTATATGTTAAATTTACATATGAAGACTGCAATGGTCCACCCACTGAATCGTCCACTTCTTGCTACTCATTTATCGTCAGCATATCAAAAAAATAAAGAAAAAAGAATCAAATTTGGAGGATATAGTTAGGGTTGCCATACGTCCCGTATTTCACTACTCAGTCCCGTACTAGTATTTGTCCCGTTTCCTCCCTAAATTCTGCGTCATTATAATTTTTAAATGAGTTACACCCAATTTTATAATTATGTGAAAGAAGAAAATGATATATAATTAAGGAAGTAAATCAACTTTAAAATTTGACTGGTTTAAAAAGGATTAGCCTCGCATCTTTTTTCTTATTCTACGTGTTCATTTTATTAGATTGCTTAAACTTTATTGATTTTTTATCAGAGTAAAATAAACCATTCCTATCCATTTTTTTCACGTTTTATTTATTTGGCATTTAAACGTCCCGTATCAATGCTTGACAATTATGGCAACCCTAGATATTGTATTCTGAAACCTGTTATCAATTATAATTGTTTGGATTTATTTTTCCTTATTGTGTACTTAATGTTTCCATACTCATATCTCCCGGTATTGTATATCGAATCGTGTTTCAAAGAAATTTAGAAGCTTTTTAAAAGTTGTTTGCTTTAGTTTGTTTTCTAAAGGGGATGGAAGTGACTCCATTTGGGTTTTTAATTTTTAATTAACGCAGATTTGTAGGTTCCTATCTTAGGTATCAGAAAATATTCTGATTTTCAAAATCATTTTGGTATTTCGTTCAATATTCAAACTGATTTTTTAATGTTTAATCCATTTATAATTTATCGTATCATCATTGTTTTACGACTAATATAAAACCTGCGAAACCGGTGTATAACTTCATATCGAGATGGAAATTTCACAAATCAAATGTAAACCTATTGTTATATTTCGTTTACAATTACTTTTCTTCTTTTTTTTTCTTCATTTTATATCATTGTCCGATTTAATAAGTTGGCAGTCGTGCCTAATTATTTTTTACTTTGCGACATCCCGATCTGTCTCACATAATCCTTGTTATTTGTCAATATCCCTATGACCAGAATGACGTCATGACGTAGTCAGTCAGATATCAGGTAACAAGTGCTGGTAGAACAATCAGCTTATTCAAAGTTAGCGAGCGGGAGACGAAAATAGTCATCATTTTTGTTTTGTGTAGCACCAGACAATGAAGTTAACCTATAAATTATAATTAATTATTATATTAAATTACTTATAATTAATTAAATTAAAATACAGTCGAACCGCGATATAGCGAACCCGAAATATAACGAACCCTCGGTTACAGCGAACCTTTTACATGGTCCCAACTGAAGTCCTATGCTAATAATGTATTTTCATACGTTTACAACGAACAGCAAACGCTAAAGACTCGGTTATAGCGAACTGAAAATTTCTAAAACTTCAAACTTTTCACTTGCCCAAAGGGACATTATTTACTAATTGTGCTCAAGTCAACCCAAATTCTTCAAGAGTTACCCCTTTGCATGAAATACTCTGGTCAGAGACCACATTCCCTGGCAATTAGCCTTTGTTAGAGTCGCTGCTAACCACATAAGTGAGAGACACAAAAGGAACCATAGGACAAGGCTCTTTACTATCTCTCTTCTCCCTCCCTCCCCTGTGTGACACCTTGGCCTTGTGTCAACCCAACGGGAAGGGGAGACTTTCTCGTCAGACTCGACCTAGAGCAATCAACGTGTTTTTCTCTGCCCGTTTAGTTTAATTGCTTTCATCGTCCGAACTCTTGCAGTGCCATGGCTAACGGGTTGGCTAAGACGAATTCATTCTAACACCTTATTTGTCCCAATTACTAATGAAAATATTATGTTATTAAAATTTTTATAGAACGTATATCTTAGAGCATGGTATAGGCATTTTTTTGTTGAAATCGGATACAGCGAACCTCGGTTAAAACGAACTTCTGAGTCGGTCCGTTGAGGGTTCATTATAACGGGTTTGACTGTATTTAATTACATTGTTCGAACATATTGTTTACATTCGACTCGCCGAATTTAGTTTAATTTGATCTGATATGGGTTTATCTTCAATTAAAAATCGAAATCGTCGAAAAAGAGAAGATAGGTCAAATGAAACTGTTGAGAAATCTTCCCTAAGACGATCCAATCTGAATGAACAAAATAGAGTCGGGCGTTTTTGTGTACGGAACGAAGCTTCCGAGCTACAAGAATATAGTTGTGGGTCTGTGACAGGACTCTGTTTTATCCATGTAGCGAAGCTTTTCTGATCATTATTTTTTCAGAGCGGAAGGTTTCCAAATCCGTTGCTGTACAATATCTATGTGCGTTTACGTTTGTTAAATTATTTTTAATTTAATCGCAACTATTCTGTCTTTTATATCTGATCTATTTGTATTCCTGTGCATTTAATTCTTGTGTTCAAAATATCGATTAACCCTGTAGCAACGGGTTCGGAAACCCACCTCGCTTTTGCGCATGCGCCGGGCGGACTTATTTTCATCAAAATAGGGGGAAGTGAAGAATGGAATGTGATGTTTACATTTTACTGAGAGTGATCTAACAAAGAACTCCGGAAATGCGCTCATATATATCATTGCCTGACACCCCTTTCCGGTGTAAAATCGTCCAAAAGTGGTAGTCTCGGAATCCGTTGCTGAACTGCGAATTGGAGTTATAAACAAAACAAAACATTAAAAAAAAACTTTTCTCATCCTTCTATCCCACTTTCAAATGTATTGCGTTAATTCTCGCTCCTTTGCTTTTGACCCCCATCCATCGTTGATGGCATGGATTCATTGCTTATGCTCCTTATTAAAATTGCTTCTTATCTGGAACCATTGGATCTTTAAAAAGGCTTACACTCAAGTTATTTTAATTCGAATAACTAGATGGACTTTCAATTATTGTGCATATAAATGTATGTAATAATCTCACTTAATTTTATTTTAAGTTCTAATATTATATATTTTAAAATCTTAGTACAATATTAATGTATTCCAAAATCACTTTTCTTAAACTCCAGTTTCGTTTTATTTCCCGCGCTGGAGGTATATTAAATCTCGCGTTTTGGCATATTTATTACTAGAAGAATATTTTAATCGCTTTCACGCATCCGCAGAAAATCATGACGGCATCTTCTTGGCGCCATACTTTTCCCTAAAACACTTACTTAATTTACGGAAAATAGCTAATATCCTCTTCACTTTGATCACGTGTCTATGTGTTAATCCCCTATCCGAGAGAATGCAGGGATTTTCCGTTCTCTTTTGACTTTCATACGAGATGTACGAATATTCCGCCACTCTCATCATATATTGAATAATAAATGAAAAATAGCTATTTACTCGGCCACTGTTCATTACTTAACGACAACACCAGCAAAATTATTATTGCATGTATATATCGGAAAATTATTGAATGATCTTAAAAATAAATAATCAGTCAGGCCCGTATTATTTTCATAACGTGTTATTATCCGTTGGCTAATTTTGTGTATACAAATGCACCATGTTATTTATAAATTGCTTATTTTAAAGCTTATTGTTCAACGGCAAATGTAAAATCTTGTTTTAAAGCGGTTTATTAGCCTCAAGCTTGATAGAAAGTTAGCATTTATTTCGTTTTTGTCCATTTCTTTGTAGCTTTTATTTTGTGCGTAGTAAATTGGATGCATGACACACCTAGTATACCAAGGTCTGAATTGACCACGCTGGCAAGTACAACTCGGATCGAAATTATGTAACAGTATGTTAAATTCCATTCCTTTTATAATAATAAAAATACTGTTTAAAGAGAGGGAGGGGGATTGAAAGAAATTTGAAATTGAGTATTATTTTCGAGCCTGTTACGCGTTTTAAAAATTCACAAAGAAATTAAATCCATTTTGGGCTGGCGATTGTGTAAGTAATAATTACTTTGGGCTTGAGCCTGAACAGAATGACGGTTTCTTAGGTAGATGTTTGGACAATTGTTGCATTGCGTATACTTTCCTTCGAAGTATATGCTTTAATGGATTATCCCTCCTTTGTTATGTCTTCTATTTGAAAGAACTTCATTATTTTTAATTATTTATATTTCTGAGAAGACTGTTCATTGCTTGAGAATTCTGCTGTTTGTTGGCAGGGCGATTTGTATTGTTCTGTAGTTGTTGATCATTTTGAAAAGACAGTATTTTATCTTACTTCTCCATTTATTTCTGTGAACCCTTAAGCGGAAATAATAGTTAATTTTCCATACTTTCCTTTTTTTAAAAAAAAATTCTTGCTGAAATATTATTTTTTTTTATTCTATATTAATTTAACTTTAGTTTAAATTGTTAGTCTTAGTTTAGATTTTTTTTGTTTTATTTTTTCAGTATTTTTCTTAACTTTTCTGAATATTGTATGTTTTTGATTTATATCATTCGGTTTTTATATGTTTTGACATGTACCGAATGGTCATAAATTATTGGATCCATTTCAAAAATTAATAAAAAAAAACTATTAATGTTACAATTACCCTTTTTTTTAAAGATGAGAGTGCATTTTAAAAAAGCCCCCCTCCCCTCCCCAAATAGGTAATGCGCCGTTACGGCTATCTATGTGGTCGTAAATTATTGGACGTCTCCCATTTTTGTGAGCCAGATCTGCGAGACTATTAAAGCTAGAACAAAAATAAAAGCATGCCTTTTTAAGGAATTTTATGCTCTTTAATTTGTTAGATCGATTGTAATTCGGAAACTGAATAGTATTTGAGATATTCACGAAAAACTAAAAAAGGAAACCAGAAAACGCGAATAGGCTTCTGCTGATCGGTAGCCATTGCTTGTGGAAATCTATCCTGTAGCAAATTTAGAACGCCGTAATGATACGCCACCTATATTTAAAAACAAAAAAAAAAACTTTTTTATTTGCTTTCTCATTTAAAAAAACGCAGTTGTAACATTATTAGGTTTTTTTTTATTAATTTTTGAAATGGGTCCAATAATTTATGACTACCCTGTATGTTTTGTGAATATTCCCTCCTGACTTTTTGGGTAGGTAGCTGAAGCTGGTGAAGGTTAAATAAATAAATGCTCTCATCTTTAAACCGTTTCATTCTGTTCGCATATGGAAGGTTTTAAAGTGAAAATGGAAGCTCTCTTTTAAAAGGTAGAACCTTCATCTGAAAGAGCAACTTGGCATCAACCAGACTGATCAAAACGTGATGGTATGCATTTGCCGAACTCTTGGTAATGCTTGCTGACTCCGAAGAATCACACTTGTGAAGAGGGATTTTGTTATGGGTGTTGCTTTTGAATGGGGAGGGGTGAACACCTGGGAGATGCGCACTAAATCACCCCAAATCCCTTCTCTGTCCATTCCTCGCCGGGCCCCTCTTCTTTGTCGTGCTCCGGTGAATTTTTCCGTGGATTATCGGTGCTCTTTCGCAGTTTGGTGAAAAATGCTACTTGCATACCACCGGGTAAAAGACGCATTGTTGGGATTTTTAGGAAGATTTGACACGTCTTACTTCTTAATTTGTTTATTTGATATTAAATATTACAAATGTTTGGTAAAAATTGATTTTTTTTTCATTGCGTATTTTATTAGTGGCAGCTTTTAATGTGCTTTCTTTCTTTTGGGCTTCATTAGATAAAACTAAGACTCTGAAGGTATGAAGTCCAAAACAATTAAAGTATGCAGTGCGTGTCAAAAGTTTAAGCATAACAATAATTTTAAAATAAAACTTTATAAATATAACTTATTTAACTTAAGTGAATAAATAATTCATTTTATTTCAACATATCGTTTATATGTATATAAAAATGCAATTTTAAAATCATATTAAACATTATTAACTTTAAAACTTTATTTTTAATCAGAAGTTTTAAGAATAGAACGAAAATTGCCGTGTCAAAAGCTTAAGCACAAAACTGTTTTTATGTAAATTAATGAAATCACACGTGCGGTTGCTCACATATATGATATCTAGGTTCATAATAAGAACCTGGCTGTTGGTTTGACGTTAGTTCAAAATGGCTAGATCTAAAGAATCTTCATATGAAGAAGCATAAAAAACCTGGCGCATGGGAGAAAAACATAAGCCCATTTCTCTGAAACTTAGCTCGTGGTAAAATCTTCAAACGAAATTCTCGTCCTGGAAGGCCATGAGTGACCAGCTCCTGCTACGACCGGCGCATGAGAAACTTGACTTCAACTGGGAATTGTTGTCTTTCAAGAATTAAAAATATCATTGGAGGTCAAATATTGCAAAAAAAACACCCCTATTCATAGAAGAATTTTAGAGTCGGGAATATGAAAAATCACAAGAGGCTCGATTACCTTGCTTGAAACCACACCATAAATAAGCTCGATTGCAGTGGGTCCAACAGCACAGGTCATTTGGTGATATGTGGCTGAATGTCTCATTCAGCGATGGAAAGAAAAGGAATTTGGATGGTCATGATGGTTTTGCATGCTTTTAACATGATCTTTGTAAAGGACCAAGGAGCATGTTTCGTAAACAACATACGGTGGTGGATATCTGATGGTATGGGGAACGATTTGTTTCAATGGAAAGATATCCCTGGCCTTCCTCAGTGGTCAGGAAAAGTTTGAAAATACCGAAAGAGACTTGGAAATCATTTCCTTCCTTTTGGGGAAATTTTAGGTGAAACAGATCGGACTTTTCAACAGAACAAAGCTTCAATCCATGCCTCTAAAGCAACGTCACAATGGCTTAGATCCTACATGGTATCGTTTTTAAACTGGCCAGCCCTAAGTCCTGATTTTCACCCCATAGAAAACGTGAGGGATATCCCCACAAGTTTAGTTTATCAAAATGGTAAGCTATATTCTTTAGTTGAAGAATTCAGAGCGGCCATTGAAGATGCTTGATTTGAACTAATGCCAGAACATAAGCGTTATCTATGGAATACCGTGTATTTCACCTAATTCCGTCTAAAAGAGCAATAATCAAGTATTAACATTTTATTTTTACTCGATTGTAAAAAGATACAGATACATACTGTGCTTAAACTTGTGACTCACCTATTTTTGTGTTTTTGCTAAATTGGATGGTAGAAAAAGTTTAAAACATGATTGTACAAAAGTAATTTCAATTCTATAGTTTTTCACATACATTAACACTGATTTGAAATAGAGTGAATATTTAAAGTTTTATTTTAAAATTATTGTTTTGCTTAAACTTTTGAGACGCACTGTATGCAAAAAAATTCTCGGATTCTTGGCTTAATTAATTTATTAAATGAAACTAAGAATGTGATATCATGAAAAATATTTTTGGGTTGATGATGATGGATATGATCATTGGGGTAATTGGACACGAATTCTGCAAAGGGTCATTATTTTTCTCTTTAAAAGGATAGTATGCGATGGATAAGAGGTCTATATTTTTTTGTGAGTGCATAAACATATTCTGATGGGTTCATCAAGCAATGCCTCTTTTTAAAAATAATTTATTAATTAATTATCCTCACTTTTTATAAGCGTCCTTATTTTACCACAAAGTGTTCCCAATTACACCAGAGACTACGGAGTAATTGGGAACACGTATTTCGACTTCTGATCACAGTAACGAATTGATTTGAAGAGAATATATTTCAAATGATTAGAAATTACTGTATATTGCCTCAAAATACATTTAACTGCCATTTCCCGGTTATCACAAAATAGTGTTTTTCGGATGTTTTTTCAGCACAAATATCCCCTATTTCAAGGAATATCGCATATAAACTATTGTAACTATTTACTGCTTTCAATTTGGTGTAATTTATAGTCATTCTAACTCGAATTTTGTCTGGAAAAGTTGGGAGATGAATCTTTATAGAAACTGAAATAACTGAATATTATGACACACTAGAAGGAAATAGGTAAGACTTAAAATCACACATAAAAATGAGTAAAAACAAGTAGTTCAATTCAGTGGTAGAAAGTAGATTTTCCACTTGAAATCGAACATTCTATTCACTATTCAACTAATTTTTCTTTGACTTTTACACTATCTGAAAACCAAATATTCTTTCGTGCAATCTACTTCAAAGATACGATCTGGGAGTATATCTTTTAACTGATGCTCGTAAATAGCAAACTAGTCATCACCACCGAAACAAATTTTGATTTGGCCAAATTGATAGTTCTCAAACCTGTCATAACATATTTACCACCGTCAACTTCTTGAATCCCGTAAACGTACGAACAATGTGCCTTCATTCTGGCACCTCCATCGTTATCGATCGAAACAAACACATTTGTTGAAAAATCAACCATGTGTGATTTTTCAATACTTCCTCCATCTCTGCAGCCTCCTTGTTGAAAAGAGTCAAAATCCTCATATTCAGATTTCTCCGTCAGTATCTCATTTTCTTCGTTCTCTTCATCAGTTTCTTGTTTTCTTCCATATTTGAAATCAAATGGCTTCATATTTATATTAACAAGGAGCTTTCATATGTAAAATGTAATATGTATGTAGATCACATAGTGAATTGTTTTAAAATGCCAGATGTTAATTTGACATGAAACAGCGAGCTTTACTGACTGGACAGAACGCAACCTCGTTTCTAGATTTAAAATTCTTTCCTACCAAGTAATAAATTATTTCAAATACATAAAAAAATCTAGTTTTTTTTTTTTTTTTTACTTTAGAAGTCTATTCCCAAATACCCCGCAGTAAAAATTGTCAGGGGTAATTACGAACAATAATCCTCCATCAGTATCTCATTTTCTTCTTTCTCTTCATCGGTTTCTTGTTTTCTCCCATACTTGAAATCAAACGGCTTCATATTTATATTGACAAGGAACTTTCATACGTAAAATGTAATATGTATGTAGATTACATAGTGAATTGTTTTAAAATGTCAGTTGTTAATTTGACATAAAACAGCGAACTTTACTGACTGGACAGAACGCAACCTCTTTTCTAGATTTAAAATTGCTTCCTACCAAGTAATAAATTATTCCAAATACATAAAAAAAATATAGTTTTTTGTTACTTTAGAAGTCTATTTCCAATTACTCCGCAGTAAAAATTTTCAGGGGTAATTAAGAACAATAATCTGCTCCTCACGCTGAAATCCAAAAACGAAAATTTAATTTTCCTCGTAATCGTTATATCCTACAGATCTAAGAAATATAATAATTAGCAATCTAGCTTGCGTATAACCGGTGTAGAGAACGAAAAATGAAACTTAAGAAACTTTTATTTAATTTTTCTCAACCCGGTTGCAATTAAAGGTAACAAACGTTACCAAAATAACATTGGAAAAAGTAGGAAAGTGTTTTTCTTCTTCCTCTAGGAGTGTCTTAACAAAAGCGCATGCTTTTCAGTTCGCTAGGGCCTCACCAGTGCGTTCTGTTGTCACCGTTCCCAATTACTAGTTGTTCCCAATTTCTCCGCTATTCTATCATTAAATATTATTTCACTGTTTTCTGGTTGCTGCTGGAGTACTATTTCGTTTTTCGGATTGTTAGGACAGATACTTATACCGACACTTTACCGAAATCAACATAAAAAGAGTATGTTCTTGAAAACTTTTTTAAATGAATCATTTAATACAAATGGAGGTGAGTATTTTATAAATTGCTAGCTAAAGTACACGATATTTCCTAGTAAACATATATCTTAAAACAGTTTTTTTAGTGATCCCGCTTGATAAGGGACTTACCATTTTGTATTCAAGTTCAAAACTTAAAAATATACAAAAAATTTTCCCCTAAGAATTTGCATTGTAGAAAAATAAAATCTTTTTAGTGGGGAAGGGAGAGAGTCTTTTGAAAGGGAACCTCAAGTGTTTTCAAAATTTTCCCAGATTCGAAATCATAGCTTTGTAAGAGAAATACTTCTAATTTGGTGGCATTGAATTAAAAGCTGAATTTGCATGGCGTGCAAACGTGCAAACAAGCATTTATTTCCATTTATTAGATTTATTATATTTCTTGTCAGATTTTTCGGTGCTTTTTTTATGTGATATTTCTGTTTTTTATTGGTAATATTTTGGTTGTTCGAATTAATCTTTTAATGTTCTTTTTTGTTTGCGTTTTAGGGAGCGGAGCGTGCGGTTTGGGAATACCACACCGTGACCTTGTCCAGAGTAAGTATGCTTTCACTGATGGCCCACATCGCGTGCGTAGGTCTAGGAATTTGAATTTTAATGATAGTCGGCTTTCACCTCTTAAGAACGGGTTTGAGGATGTCCGATGCTTCTTCATAAAGAATTTTCTTCAAAGCCCTTGTAAATAGCGATTCATGAAAGTTTAGCGTATCCGGGGGTCGGTCCAGGTTCTTTTTTTAGCGGCCCATTTTTGTGAAAAATAAAAATATTTTCGTGAAATTTTTTTTATCGTGTAAAAACCTTTAATTTTAGCAGTCATATTTCTTATATCAAAAGTGTTTCATTGAACCAAATATGTGCAGTAATTTGATATAATACTGAAAAAAAAAAAAAAAAAAACTCGCATATGTATTTTGAGCAAAGCCTCATTCAAAAACTTTAAAAAAGAAGTCAGATTCAAAAAAATAATAGTGGTTTATTGTTGAAAGTATATTGAAACATTGGAACTTTCTGTTAACAAAGCACTTAATTATGCAAAAATGCGTCTTCACTTTTAAAATCGATTCGATATAGAAAAGTAAAGATACCTAATACTGGGCAAATTTTCGAGAATCGTTGTTTGACCGTGGAAAAATTTTAAAAAGGGATTGTTTTTATAAAATGAAATTTTGTAAAAGGACCGTTTTTACGAATTTGAATTTTGTGAAGGGGCCGTTATTATGAAGGGGAATTTTATGAAGGGACCGCAAAACGGCCCCAATTTTCGCCTGGATTGACCCATGTATATTGTATAGGAAAGAAAAAATTACTAGTACTAGCAGGATTGTTTAGTTCAGTACACAGAGCAATTCTGTAATTTATCTTTCACAGATTCTACACAAAGGTTTATTTGGCTAGTCCTCTAATTATGTTTCATAAATCGTAATTTAATTACGAAGCCGAATAAGAAATAATTTACACTTGGTTGTAATTAGTCATTAAAATTTTATTAAATGAGATGTATGCAGTTAGAGTTCCTGTCTTAGCCGAAGCCATCCGAATTAAATAAGATGTATATCATTCAATAAAAATTTTCAATATAATTCAATTTTACAGTAACATTCCTCAGTTCTTTTAGATCTCAGCAATGGATATTTGCTTGTTTTAAATATTATTTCAGAATTTTCGACACTCTTCCGTTATTATAAAAATTTCATTCTTTTCACTTTTACTTTTAGGTTATTCTATTTATTCTTAGCTGTTGATCATTAAATAAATTTATTGTATCGAAAAATTATTGATTCTCTTAATCGATTTCGCTGTTAGCATGAGAGTCTGAAAGTTATTTGAAAACGGAAATTTTAATCTGTGAACACAATTTCAAGAAAACTCGTATCAGATCCAAAAAACATCAGTCTTGGAACTCCATCAGTTCCAGGACTAAATAAGTTCCAAATATCCCATTTTATCGAATCGCATCGTATATTGCTCACCGTAGTTTTTTATATCCGCCGCCATTAAAACAGATTTTATAAACTTTTAGTAAGTCCATTGCGTATTGAAAGGGATTAAAGCTTTCTAGTTTAACTTCTAATTCCTTTTTGGCATATGAGCTAAATTAAAAATGCTTTTTCCTGAAATGCAACTAATTGAAACTTCTGTTTTGCGCCTCTGGTGAGGGCGCTCTGGGCACGCCCCCCCCCCCTCCCCCGGCGTAGTTTGCCACTATTTAAAACGGTTAATATTAAGTTTAGTAGATAATGGATTATATAATGCATATGGAAATGTGCCTTTCAAACTGAATGATATCTACCGGGTGAATAAAGAAATACTTCTTAAACACACGTCAGCCCACTGAAAACCAAATCGGTTAGAGGAGGCTTTAAAGGTCGACGGGGAAAATATATAAGGTTTAAAGGCAACCCAAGCCCCATGGATCAGCATATATTAAACAATGATGGATAAATTTGCAGTAAATGCATTTTTAGAAGAGCAAAAACTTTGCCCTTGTGACACAGGGAAAATAAAACAAATTGTGAAACCCCAAAAAGTTTAAAATGGATAAGTGCATGGATAATGGCAACCCAAGCCCCATGGACCAGCATATATTAAACAATGAAGGATAAATTTACAGTAAATGCATTTCCGCATTTAGAAGATCAAAAACTTTGCCCTTGTGACACAGGGAAAATAAAACAAATTTTGAAACTCAAAAAAGTTAAAAATGGATAAGTGCATGGATAATGGATAGTTAATGATGAATAAATGGATGGTTTAACTTCTTAATAGTTTTATTTTCGTTGCTATTTAATAAGCTGACCCCTTCTGTTTTGGAAAGGGGCTGTCGTTTTCATTCATCTAAGAAGGCATAGAAGAGATGTTTATGGATTCTACGTTATTTTTGTGTCAAATTATAAAGCTAATTAATGATTAAATTTTAATTTATAAGCCTATAAAAATGCGATAATTCGATGCACGTACGACGTAAGGGCACGACGGTTAAGGATAATAAAGGATTAGATTCTTTAAAACTATATTTTGAATGATAATCTACTTCAACATTTTTTTAGTATGTTTTGCCATATTATCGCAATACACGGCACTATACTACCAGCTTAATTGCGTAAAAATTTTTGTAAGTTGAGTTTTGTTCTGCTGCAGGTGTCTGGCTATGGCTTCGGTGTAGCGGTAAGCGGCGGGAAGGACAACGCGCAGTTTTCCAATGGTGACCCGGCCATCACCATTTCAGATGTGCTCAAGGCTGGACCCGCTGAGGGAAAGCTTCTGTAAGTCTTTTATGTTTGTAATTTTACTACTGAATGAAAACATTCCACATCAATAAGAATTGTAAATCCTTAAACTGTACGTTGAAACTCTTAATGAGATCGAAAGAAACACACTAAGCTCCTTAATATTTCTGAGCAAAACTAGTGCACACATTATAAGAACTTAAAAAAATCATTTATATCTCTACTGGATAACTATTTTAACCTTTTTCTTTAAATTTTAATTCATTCTTACTTTCTCGTATACGAAGTATGCAAAAAGAAAGTATTGTACTGTCTGTCTGTCACGAAAACACTGTTCTCCAAGTTGTCTAGTTGACGGCGGTCGCTATAGTAGCTGGTTATGTTAGTGAAGATACGTTTCGAATAGGAGGAATTCGACGGAGAAGTCGGGGTTTTATTTTATTCTTAGCGCCAGTTTGCGGTGGTAGTTGATGGTTCGTTTTCTCGGTTTTACCGCAGTTCCACATCCCTTCCCATTTGGAGCCAATTGCTCCAATATAACAAACTTGAATGAACGTCTACCTACTCGAAATGGATTCCTCCTGTTTCTATGGCGACCACCTTCAACTAGACAACTTGGTAAACAGAGTTCTCGTTGCGGACGACAATAACCGTCAATTAATTATTTTGTAACTTGGTCTGTTATTTAAATTGTTATAGAATCGGTGACAGACTAGTCAGTGCCAATGGAATTTCTCTCGAAAACGTCGATTACACAAGAGCAGTGCAGGTGCTGAGAGAATGTGGCAATTCAGTGAATCTGGTAAGAAAAAAAAGTGTTCATTCTTTATTTATTTGGTGCAGCATGATCAAAAATTGACTCATGCGCCGTAAAACACACAAAATTTGGATATAGTTAATTTACTAAGCTGATTATCTATCAACTCAAATGATTTTGTTTCAGGTCATAAAACGTAAGATAAACTCTACAAATGTTTCCTCAAACCCCCCATCAGTGAAAGTTACTCTCACGAAGAGCAAAAAGAAAGACAGTGAGTACAAGTATATTGCTATTCTTTTTAGGTCTGCTGATATGTTATTGTAATGGAGTCCATTCCAGCGCCCCGCCTTATCCAGTGGGCTAATTGGACCTTAGCCCAGGGGCGCTATTGATTCAAAGGCGCCTAAAATTTACTATATTAATATTTTTCTTAATTTTGAACCAAACGAAATACAGTGGAGTCTCCCTATAACGAAATCGCTTGGTTCCAATTGAAAAATTCGTTATAGAAAAAATTTCGTTGTATGGAGATTAGAGATTTTTGCAGTTATTTAAGTAAATGTTCCAAACTTTTCAATAGATGCGATAAGTTCAAATGTATCTAATTATGATTTTCAATTAAAAATGAAGTAATATATATTATAAATTTGTTAAAATTATACTAATTTTTATTTTATAAACAAAATGCTCAAAAGTGAAGACAATTCACCAATTTAGAGGATAATATGTACTAGTATGTATTTACGTTTATTTTACTTGAAAAATTCCGTTATTTTGCATTGCTTTGCATTTCGTGATGTTAAATTTTCAGAAAAATTTTCACATTTTAAGAGTGAGTGGTTCCAGAAACAGGCACGTGTGAGCGAATTGGTTGCACAGAAACTATCAACTTTCTTCAAAAATGACAAAAATCAAAAAGATAAACCTCTGAAAAAATTCGTTATAGGGAGACAACCACTTCGATATATGGAGAATAATTTGATGTTATTTAACATTCCGATTAAAAATTTCGTTATAGGGAGAAATTCGTTGTAGAGAGACTTCGTTGTAGGGAGACTCTACTGCATTTAATTATGATTAGAGCTTGTAGCTAGAGAGCCACCGATTTTGTAACGCTACGTAAACATGTATATCATTTCTAAAAATATTCATACGCAGACAGTCTGAGAAAATCCTAAATTATGCGTTTAATTGAAATTATAATACGGAAACTGTCTAGCAATATCCTTTATTGAAAAGGTGCTGATTTGCAAAATTTTAAAGCGTTAATCAGAGAACAGTTGTAGCCCAGGAGCGCCATTGATTCAAAGGCGCCTAAAATTTACTATATTAATATTTTTCTTAATTTTGAACCAAAAGAAATATTTAATTATGATTAAAGCTTGCAACTGGAGAGCCACCGATTTTGTTATGTTACATAAACATGTATACCATTTCTAAAAATATTCATACGCAGACAGTCTGTGTGAAAATCCGAAATTATGCGTTTAATTCAAGCTATATTACGGAAACTGGCTTGCAATATCCTTTATTGAAAAGGTACTGATTTACAAAATGTTAAAGCGTTAATCAGAGAACAGTTGACGTTTTTTTTCAAAATATTCAGTCGGAATTTTCAGTTCGGACAGTCTGTGAGAAAATCAAAAATTATGCAAAGTTTGCAAGTTTTTATACTTTACATGCTTTGAAAAATATTAATAGAAATGAGACTGACAATTGGAATAATTACTTGTACCACCTAACAAAACACATAATAAAAGAATCTTCTTAACCATGTTGGGTTTTGTAAATATAAATAGATTCTCTCTCGCTGATATCTGTATTTTATAGGATTTGTAAGCAATTTTAGTCTTTTTTTATTTATTGGTGTCTTTGATAATATTTCAATAATTTTAAAATCTGTGGTTTTAGTTTAAATATTGGTTAAATTTATATTAAGTATTTTTTCAGTGTTTATGCATGCTGCAAATGTATTGAATTTAACTTTTTTAAAACTATTCATTAATTTTATTTATTAATCCAGTTTCACTTTTATCTTGTAGGTTTTGGTATTGTCTTGGGTTGTAGAATATATGTAAAAGAAATCACAAATCAGTCAAGTGTAGAAAAAGATGGAACTATTCAAGAAGGGGATATAATATTAAAGGTATGGCTGATATAAATATTTACTGACAGAAAAATAGCACAATATCATTCAATTACTTTTAGGTTTTAACCCTTAAAAGCCTAATTTTAAAAATTGATTTTAAAATGTTTTTTGTCTTTGGGAAAATACTTTAAAAATTCCTTTTCTGTTTTCAGTATGGTTTACGGCTAAAAAAACACAGTTTGTTACCAACTGTCAACGCTTGACTTTATTTCAGAGAAAAATTTACTTGGTAAAATTCTCAGACATGACACGCTTCTGCGAAAAGACGGATTTCAGCTTTTTCGGCATCGGATTTTATCATTCTTAATTTTCTTTTATATAATAATTCTACAATATATTTAATATCTCAAGCACTTTTTGTATAAATTTATTTATTTTATTGTTAAATTAATCATACATATTTTACTTCTCAATATTTATGTTTGGCTCGATTCATTATTTATGATGTTCAGCTTTTTTTGTTCCAAGCCAGTGTCATGTCTGAATTCTATAATGTCAAACACAGATGAATTTTAACATGTTCGCAGACACCTAGCTTATGTTATTTGTGTTATTTACTTTCATGTTATTTGCTGTGTCACCTAAGCTGCTTGAATAGCATTTTGTGTACAAAAATGTGCATTGTAGGCGCTTTGCGTTTTAGCTTGTCACAAACTTGGATGGGATATCACGCTTTGTCCCAGCAAATGGAGTCTCATATGCCACTTTGTCCATGAATGTGTTAATAACTAATAATATGGATAAGGAATTTCCTTCAACATTGTAGAATAAAATATATTCTCAAGCATACAAACAAAGATGAAAAGATGCAGCCTCAAGTGAAAAACATCAATTTTTTAAAAATCAGCACCGAGGCTGCCATCCATATGTTGTAAGTTGATTTAATAAAAATTTCAGTATGTATCCTATTGGCAACAACAGGTATTAGAGCTTTAGTCTTATTCTCAAGAGTTTAGAAAACATTGGGTATGTTGCTTAAAGGCAACACCGGGCCTTTAATAGTTAATTACCGATAGAAGCAAACACTGTTATGAATGGTGTATAATGTGAGCTAACATGATATTAATTTATATTTATATTAATGGTTATGGATATTAGTGTTTGATATACATTTCATACCAACAAATAATTTCTTTCTTTTCGTTTAAACATTTTCAGCTCAGCATTTCATTTTTTAACAAATTTTTTTGGTAATATGTGTTTTTATTGTGTACACTCATGTATTTCTGAAACTTTATTATTTGTGCATATTCATAACTTATACATTATAGTTTTAATAAGTTAAAGGTTATAAACATTTTAATGTAAAATAGTCAATAGAACTGAACCATAACCATTAAAGAATTTTTAAAGGCCAATCTATACATAGAAAATGCTTAGTCAGATATTGCTCCCCCTTTTTTTATCATAATGCATATCGAATAAGAAAAAAACTGGTTGATACTTGTTAGAAAACAGTTTGGATAGTTTCACTTGATGTGGACAGACTTTTGAAATTTTTATATCAGTGCTTCTCATTGGCAGTTTTTTGTGCAGGTGCTAGAGGCACTCACCTCATGCCTGAAAACCCTGTGGGACCTCAAAATCTATTCAATGTACATGGTAGTGCTAAGCTGACAACAAATTTAAGACATTCAGTAGGGAGAGGGAACCTCAAAACAGTTTTCACCTGTGATCTTGTATTGTCAAAATCAGCCACTGGGGTTTTTTAACATGTTTGCAGACACCTAGCTTATGTTATTTGCTTTAATGCTATTTGCTGGGACACCTAAGCTGCTTGAATAGCATTCCATGTGCAAAAATGTGTGATGTACGCACTTTACATTTCAGCTTGTTGTGAACTTGACAGGATATCACGCTTTCTCCTAGCAAGTAAAGCGGCATATGCCGCTTTGTCCATGAACGTGTTAAACAGTGTGTCTCATCTCAAGCCAGTTTGTCTAGATAAATATTGGGTCTAGGCAGCTTCATCATCAGCATTTGATCCATTGATATTAAAAGATTATACATCTGTATAATCTAGAAATTTTATTGAAATAATCTGAGTAACTAAATTAAATTAATTTTCTTTTCATATATTATTAATTAATGCATTATTCTCTTAGGTATTTTCCTGTTTTGAGGTCACAAATGGAATTTTTTCTTTAAAACCCTGCTTTATATTAAATAATATTTTTATTTATTTTGAATCTGTATCAATGACCTAATTTTGCTTTTCTTTTTATAGATTAATAGCAATAGCACAGATAGTATGACTTTAAAGGAAGCGAAAAAAATTATTGAAAATACAAAAGAAAAATTGCAACTTGTTTTAAAGCGAGATACAAATCAAGTGCCAGAGACCAATCAAAATGGACAACAAATTTCAAGCAATGGTATAAGTTATTTTGCATTTTTTTCACTTGCAGCATTTTTAGTTTTAGTATAATACTATTCATATAAAATTGAATTAACTATTCAATATAGTTAGTTTGCCTCTAATTTATATCTTTTATCATTTTTTAAAAAAAGAATTTTGATTCATGCAATCAGTTTTAAAATGTCATTTCAGAAGATTTTTACCTCTGTTTCAAAATTAAATGCTGACTAAAATTTGTATTAAAGAAATTAATTTTTTATGATAAAATTGCTTTATTTATACAATTTTTCTTAGGAGAAAATAATTGCTTTTCTCTTTGATGTTCAAATTCATATCTCTAAATCATATTTTATTTCGAATGAGAATTTGATGACAAAATAAGATAACCAAATTGTTTATATCCACAAACTTGAGAATGAATATATTTTATTACTAGCAGTATTGATTTCCACAGATTTAATGAAATGACATGTTACTTTTTATCTGACTAACATCTTCTGATGCAATCAAACCTCAATGTGTTGTTAGCCTTTTGGCCACAATTATTGTCATCGGGAACTATTTGGTCTTACATTATATTGATAGTGTCTTTGAAGTGCAGAATTAATTTATTCAATAAGATATAACTCAATGCTGTAATTCACATTTTCTTTCCCGTAGGTGATACTAAGATGCCTTCCCCTGCACTGGATAGAGCAGATGAGAAAAATAACCTTACCAGGTAAGAATGGATGAGTTATAAATTTTTTTAGTTGACTTTGTTTTTTAATGCCTTGGGGCTCTTTCAGATAAACATGTAGAAAATTAAAAATCTGATTTTTGATTGCATTTTTGTTTTGAAATTTATTCCACTCATTGTCTTCTAAAATGTGGATTTTCTTGCAAATACGAAACAAAAATTTCATCTTTTGATGACGCAGGCTGATTTTTTACTGAAAAATATTTTTTTTAACACGCTAACCAGAAATTATGTATTTCAATCTTCAGTTAAATAAAGTTTTGATACTTATTAGACAAATAATAAAACTCCAAAAATTCCCAGCTATATATACTCCAAAAATTATCTTTTCTGAAATGTAATGAAAATTAAAAAATAAAATAAAAAGTTTGAATTATATAAATATTTTTAATTGTAATAAACTGCTTTAACGTTAAGGAAATATTGCAAAGAATATTTTTGATATAGTGATGTTTGAATGAAAAATTTGCTGTTACTCTACAAATTTTATTGAGATGGAGTTAAAAAGAGTGGGGAAAAAACTTCTTAATGAATTTTATATTCTAATTTTTAATGAGTGTTAATTCTTCTGATTGTCTGCCGAAAATATGGATGGATTGGATTGCAAAATATATACAGTACTTCTTTTTTGAGTTTTCTTATTGAAACGAAAATATTAATTCTTTGCAATTTTTCATTCCTCCTACATATATGTTTGGAATTTTTACTTAAAGTTTTATTCATTGTTTGACAAACAGCAATAAAAGTTTGCTGTTAAAGCATTGCTCTTTTTTGACTATCAGATTGTATTTTCTTAATCACATATTACAAAAGTCAGCCACTCAAACAAAATGAACTTGTAACACAGAAGGGAGCAAAATTTTTTCGGGATTTATTTAAATATTTACAATTGTTTCAGTTGTTAATTCACTTGAATGAGGTTTATTCTTTTTTGATATTAAATTATTATTGAGGTTTATTATTTATTATTACTTATTTATATATTGTTATTTTATTATCTTATTATTATATTATGTTATATATTTATTTATTATTGAGGTTTATTCTTTTTTATATTAAAACTAATTAAATCAAATGTGTGTCTATAATGAAATCTTCTTAATTTATTGCAGGTTACAATCTGGGCGTAATCGAGGTCCTTTGATGGATATCTCTCTCAGTCAGTTAGATCAACCAGCCACACCTCTGCTCGCAGGTCATGGACATTCCAGAGCTCCTGTTGGTGCGGATGAAGAGGAATCTTTGCAGAGACCGCCCTTACCTAGAATAGATGGTGAGAGATTTCAATTAACATAAAAGCACACTTGAGGAGAGTGTTCATATTTCCAAAATTATGCAGAGAGTCATGAAACAAGTTTTGGATCTTTAATTGTTTGTTGTTTTTAATCTGCATTTTTATTGTTAATCTAATTTTTTTTATTATTTAGCTATTGCCATAATAAATATGTAGCATTACCTTCAATTTTAATGAAAAGGCATTTGTATTTCTTCATTATAAAGATTTTGCTCATTTTGGAGATACAGAAATAGGTGTATTTGGAGATGTCTTCAATATTTCCTGCAAGATGAGATTTTGGGCTTGAAAAAAAAAGATAGTTAAAATGCTGGAAATTTTTCTCGCTTTGTTTTCATGTTTGCATTAAATTCTATGTTTTTTTTTATATAAATCCAAAATTTATATAATTTTAATGCTTTTATCTTTCAATATTTTCTTTTCGAAACAATAATTTAGGTTTAAAAATTCTTGCTTTTATTTAATTAACTGGCCCTGATTTATATAACTAAAAAGATGTTTGCAAGATAAGATAATTGATTGTGCTAAAATTTAGACAAATTACATTATCCTATTAGATCTTAATTTAAAGGATTGTCCTTCATATTTTACATTATAGATGACTTAAATAAAGAATGCTTTTTTTCTATTTGAAAATATTTTATATTTGTATCTCAAGACTTGCATAGGATTATCACAAAACAAACAGAACACAGAATCTGAAATATGTCAGATATAATCCATTTTATTTTTACATGGGCTGCAGAAAATAACACATTTTTTTTTTTAATGAATGGTTATCCTTAAAGAGCACTGTAAAATAATTCAATTATAAAAAGATTTTGCATAAGAATAACATCATTTTACTTCATCAAAATTTCTTATGGAATAAAATACACAGTGCTAAGAATGATGTTGCAAAATTAATTAATTTTATTCTCAAACACTGTGTGCTACTAATTTAATTTCATATTTAGTAATTGAAAATTAATTTACAACTCATTTTTAATTCATCAATTCCAACCATTACAGAATTTTCCAGTCGGAGGGAACAATTTGATGATGATCCTTTGGCAAGGAGAAATAAAACTGTGCAGTAAGTTTTTTATATTTGTTTATATATTTAAAACTGAAGTCTAAATTCACGGATATATTAACATGTATGGTATTTTAAATTATCAGATATTAAAAGCCAGCATTGGATTAAAATTATTAGTAAGCATTTCATGTTTAATGTTTTATAAATTCTGAATAATAAAACTAGTGTTATAAGGTAATGGAACTGAATAACTATTGAAATGGAATTCGGACTCAAATTTTTTTAACCCTCTGAGCGGTTAATTATTTTTTTCTAATAGCTTTAAAATCTTAAAAAATAGCTTGCAAAATGAATAATTTTATCTTTATTGCATTTAATCAAGTCTCTAAACTCTCAGAGTATTTTATACATGATAGTTTAAGAAATTCTGCACATTAACATGAATTATCTGTTTTTGAACCGAACATGCAAAACGGAAAAATGCGACTCGCATGCTTAGGGTGTTAATGTATATTTTTTATAAACCTTAAATTGCACTCTTCTTCTAAAACTTTTTTATTCTTGTTTTCTTCCAGACCAGAGCCCCGATTCATCTCCTTTCAGAAGGATGGTAGCGTGGGCATTCGACTTACTGGAGGAAATGAGGTTGGAGTTTTTGTGACAGCTGTTCAGCCAGGAAGTCCTGCTTCTCTTCAAGGTTTGCAACCTGGAGACAAGATTCTAAAGGTTTCGTATGGATGCCTTTGTTTAGTATATGTTTCTTTTTTTACTTACACCAATTTTGTGACTTAACTTTTGCCAAAAATGATGAATGAGATATATTTGCATTTTCTAGGATAGAGTATTTTGTTATACCTTTATACAAACATTTCATTATCACAGTGAGCCCAACTAAATAACAAGACACCAATAGAAACATCTATTATGTTTGTTGAAACTTTAAAAGGTGGGGGAACTAATTTATATTTAAAAAACGAAATAAATGGATTTCCTTATGTTTTTTACATGGAAATTTTGAACCATTTATTCATGATTCAATGTCTGTCATTAAGCAATTTATGATGTATAGCAGTTTTTTACTTCAAAGTAATATAATAATTTAATATGGGATGTAATATTAATAACAAATTATGATATTTTTAAAATTATCTATGAGGTTACATTTATATACCAGATTGAAAAAAGTTTAGTTCCAAACTTTCATTTACTGACTGATTTTTTGGAGGGGTTGCTGTATTCTGTACATGGAAATTCTGATTTTGTTTATTCTATATGTTACTTAACTTAAAATAAATATATCAAGCACAATGTGATAATTTTTCCTTGTCTATATAGGTCAATGACATGGACATGAATGGTGTGACCAGGGAAGAAGCTGTTCTGTTTCTATTACACATACAAGACTATGTAAATCTAATTGTACAGCATATGAAAGAAGGTATAAAGAAAAATATATTTTATATAAACACATTGCAAATAATTTTTCTAAAATGTACTTTCTGTTTAAATTGAAACTTACATTTGTTGAGTCGGAAATTATCACTTTTAATTGATTTAATTTTACAATTTATATTTAGAAAACGAAATAAATGAATTTCCTTTATTTTTTACATGGAAATTTTGTACCACTTTACGAACTTCATAAAATCTAAGTTTATGTTATAAATTTTGTATATAAAAAAACCTTTTGGGAGATTCTTTCTTAAAGATAATTTTTTTAATGAGTTATTTTTGTGTACTTAATACTATAAATTTGTCTTATTGTTTGTCTTGTAAGTGCTACTTTTCTAGAATTTCTGATAAAAAAGTCGCTTTTTTAAAGTATATATTTCATTTCATATTTATCATTTTAAATTAAATTGAAGTGAATATGTTACTATTTTTAAAAATTAGATTCCTATTGAAAGATTTCCAGTAAGTTCAGACATAATTTTGTTATAAAACATGTGTCCTCTTAAACTGACCATTTTTAATATATGTTTATATTCTTATTATTTACTTTTATTCAAATCATTTATTTTTAAGATTAATTTATCAGGTAGAATGCTGTTTCCTTATGATTTTCGTATATATATATATATATGTGTGTGGTGTGTGTGTGTTTTTCTTAGTAATTCAGAAGAAAATCTTGCATATCAGGATTTATATAATAACATATGAAGTTTAAACTGAGTTTTTAATGCATTGCTAATTCATACCGGCTTTTATTTTGTTTCAGAATATGATGAAATAGTTGCAAACCAGCGTGGAGACTCCTTTTACATAAGGTTAGTTTTTCTTTCATTTATTGCAAGACTTATGAATTGAAATCAAGAATAAAATGCTACTTTATTTTATTGCATATTTGCATTAATAATCTTTTCTTAAATCACCATGTAATGTTTCTAATTATTATCATTTTAGGACTCATTTTTCATATGAAGGTTCAGGGAAAGGAGAACTTGGTTTTCATGTAGGTGAAGTTTTTCACGTGATCAATACACTACATAATGGTGTGGTAGGATCTTGGCTAGTTTATAGATTAGGAAGAACAAATCAAGAGATCCAGAAAGGTGTTATTCCTAATAGCAGCAGGTAACTAATGCAATGTGTTTTTTTTACTTTTGATAGTGTGACATAATGTGAAAAATATTTGATTTTAAAAAAAGGACTTGTTCTACTTTTATAACAGATTTATGAATTTTGTTATTTTCACTTTGTGGAATTATTTTAATTATCTTTGAAGCTCCTCTACAAATACTTTGTGGAAAATTTAAGGTGATGCGTTTTGCACTTGCAAATGCACCCTTTTCCTTGTATTTCTGTGATGTTCATATCAAATACTACTTAACAGTATAAATTAACCCTTGTGAAACCACACATTGAGCATTTTTTTTTACTGCACATGGATGAAACATGGTGTAATTTTTCTTTCATAACTTCAGATCCAGATATATAGGGCAACTTATATAAAAATCCCAGTTCAATACTGTTAGTATTCACAAAAAGATATCGGCATTGCAAGAGCTAAACTGCTTTTGATCTCTAAGAGAAACAAAATGATGAGGGTTGTTGCACAAATTGATATTTTTTAAAATTGAATCTTCAAAAATAATATTGAAATTTATGAATGGTGAATATCCTGAATGTTCACGTATACTTATAAATTAAATACATAATTTCAAGTTCATTTTGATGATAACTTATTCGGAGGAAAAATAGCCCGTTACCATTCATTGGCTTCACTGTGAAACCACACATTTCTTGAAAATAAAAAAATGCTAATTTTTTTTCCTTTACATATTTATGATCAGCTACATGTCTAATACTCATTTTTGAAATAAATTTAGTAATTTTCAAAACGAAACATATAGTGAACTTGAAAGGGTTAAAGAAAATAGTCTATTTTTTCAAAGGCTTTTGTACTGGTGTTCAGTCTTTTTTTTTTATGTCTGAAAAAATATAAATTTAATAATTTGTTGCATTTAGTGTGTGACTTAAGGCAACCCCCTCCCCCTAAAATTTGGTGTATAGTCTTTCACTACATAATATTCTTTAGATAATATGATAATCATTCTTTTTATTTGTTAAAATTTAAATCCAAACTGTTAGCATCAATGAGAATTGTAAACAGAAAAACAGCATATTACATTTTCTAATACTTTGTCACATTTTTTTTCTTTATTAACCCATTTTCTGGACCATTATTCTGCCTTAACTATGAGAGTGATTTGGAGTGACAAGTATTGTTTTATTTGCATATCATTATTTTGACATAAATTTGACTACATGAAGGCCAAAAATGTATTTTTTTTGTCACAAAATATCGTGAAAATTTGAAAATTATATTTGGGGAAAAAAAATCTGCCTTTTGAATGTATGTTGTAATGCCAGCATTTGAAAATTATCCGATTGTAAATTTTGAATAACGTATCTAGAATATCGTTCTCTTTTATGTTAAGAAAATGTGTAAAAATTTTAATTCAAAAGATTTATTAACAGACATAAATGTCTTAAATTTATTTCCCTTGAAAAAATTGTTTTAGTTTAAACATTTTGCAACTTTAAGAAATACACGAGTCAATTATTATGATAGTGTTTTCAAGTAGCTTACTTTCGGCATTTCTGAATTGATGATGCATTTTAATTTATCAGGAGATATAATTGTGCAAATTTTTCTTGTAGGGCAGAGCAGTGGGCACAAGAACAGCAGAACCAAGCAAAGAAAGATGCTGCATCTGAGAGTCGGGGAAGCTTCTTTAAAAGGAGGAGTGCTCGCCGTTCCAAATCTCTCAGTAAGGACCACTGGGAAGACGTTGTTTTTGGTGGGTCTGCATTTACAGCAATGAGAAAAGTTTGATTAGGCAGTTTAAACAATCCATTTTAATTTTTAATACAAAAAACCTGAAAATTAATGAAACTTGAAAATATATAGAAGAATACAAATGAGTGGTAAAAAAAAAAGCCCTCTGTATTTTGAGTAATGTCAATAGATATTAAACTTTTACAAAATGTTTCTTATTTGAAATTGAGATGAAGTATGGCTTACTGATGAAATTAATTGCCTTTTAAGTTAAAAAAAGGGAAGATCAAGAATTTCCTCTGTAAAACTTGGTATATAGAACATTTAGTCTTTTATTCTAAAATTAATTATAATAATAGTTTTTAAATATGTTTCTGAGTTCTTATTTTCCTATGTGGTATTGAGCACTTCGAAAATATTTGCCTAATTTTCATGTATTTTTTTATACCTTAAATTAAAAATATGCATTAACATTAAAATATCAAGTTTCAGAGAACTAAATTCTCACCGATGGGCAAGGGACTTGAAATTTCTTTTGCAAGTAATTTAATAAGAACGAAGAATTACATAATAAAGTCGTTTTTAACTTTCTTTTAACTCTATTATATTTTTTTACTTTTTCAAATTCCACTTCATAATGGGTAATTCTCATAGGTAAAGAGAAACAAAATAATCAAATGTTTTAGCTACATGACATTTTAATATTGCATATTTCTGTACAATATTTATTATCATGTTATCAATTTAGTTTATTGAGTTTGTAATGCAGATTCATTTTTAAAAATATTTAACAACGTTTTTTTTTTTTGTTTATAACATTATAATATCAAATAAATAATAGTTTTATGCCTTTTCTTTTGTTGATGCATTCATAACCTTACGAAGTGATTCTTCTCTGTTTACTTTTGCTTTGTCACAGGCAATAAAATAATTATTTAATGCTTATTTTTCATTTTTCATGCAGTAATGTTGGTTTTTAATGAACTATTTCCCATTAATAAGGTTCACTTATCTGTATTTCCCCTTTTAAGTATTATACATCTGCTAATTTCATGCTTTAATACAATATATTTTCTTAATTTAATCTAATTTTTTCATTTTATATTAGCTATATTAAATTGTCTTGTTGCTTTCATTAATATCTAGTATGAATTATTTTTTTATTCTGTACTTAGATCTTTCAAATAAAATACGAAAATTTATTTACCGAAATTTATTTGATTTCAGAGTAGCTCTATGAGATTTCAGTTTGAACGTGAAAATACTAATTTTTTATGTTATTTTTTAGCTGATGGGATATCTAAATTTCCAGCTTATGAACGAGTAACACTTAAACATCGTAAGTTCCAATTAATTTATTAACATAACATTGCCAGTTTATGTAATTAATCATCAGTAGATATTATAACTCTTTATTTAAATAATTTATTCGTTAAAATTTATTCACAAAATTATAGTTGCTATTATTATTTTTTGTTTATAAGAAAATTTTATTTTAAATTGATACATCTATCGACTGAAAACTTTTTTTTAGCTGGTTTCATTAGACCTGTGGTTCTATTTGGAGCATTAGCTGATGTTGCTCGAGATAAGCTGTTGAAAGATTATCCTGATAAATATGCATCACCTCGTAAGTAATTGATTAACCCTTTAAAGAGGAACATTTTTTTCTATTACTGGTATAATAAAATAGCTTTGGGATTGACATTAGTTTAAGAAAAGGATTTCATTTAGCTTAATAGATGGCATTCATTTTTTGTTAATTAGTTTTAATAATTACCGAGTTAAGACTCTCCGTTATGATTTGAGATAAGAAATTGAAACATCTAGGTTTTGCTTCATCGAAAAATTTGACTAGAACTTATGCCAACCTTAAAAATTTCGTTTAAAGATAGATGAAGATGGTTGTAAGTATACTTACGATGGCCTTATAAAGGGTTAATTAAAAGATGGAGTAAATTCATAATCAAGAGATTTTTTAAATTATGTATTGAGAAGATGCATTTTTGATCAAAGTTTAATTGCTACTCTGTTTCATGCATCTTGAGTAATAAAATAGTATAGTTTTTAGTTATTAACATTTTTAATATCAATCGCTTCCGAGAAAAATTATAATTTAAACAAAAAATTTAAAAGTTTATAAAATTTAGGAGATATTGCATAAAAATGTGATCATATATGCCACTGGGCAAACAAAATGATTTTTTAAAGTTTTAGCTTATTGGGAAGCTCATAATTTCATTTTCTTGCAAAAAACATAACACCATTCAGGTCAAAATTAGACTCCTCAAAATTAGACTTCTCTTTTCAAAATTTTTCTTTCCTTATTCAATTATTTGAGATTAAAATATGTGTAATTCTTGTAGCTGTCTAGGTTTAATACTTTCATAACCATTTTTAATAACTTTTCAGTGTTAGATATTGCTATATAATTTTTTTTTTGATTGATTTTCCAGTTTCATAATAGCATAGCACCTCTGTGTAGAAATACAGTTGGTCATTTTATTTGTTTTCCACTGTATAATTCTGAAAAATTTCCCTTTTTTTATGCTGCCATAGTTTAAATCCATGTAAGTAACTAAAATAAACATTTGTGTCTCCAGTTTAGATTACAGTTTTGTAGCAAATGGCTGCTTTTATTTATTTTTTTTTGTATCTTTTGATGTTTGAAATGAAATTTCTAATAAAAATTGAACCAAGACTGAGATTTTTCTAACCCATTTGTTTTATATATGATTATATAGTAAATTGCTTTTAGTTTTAACTATTTCACTATTTTAAACCGTTCTTCTTTTATATTTTGTACACACTTTTATACATGTATGTGCTTCTTTTGTTTGAATTTTTTTAAAGTTTCATGTGTTTTATTATATGACTTGTTAATTTACTTCTGCCTGAAATTTTCTTTCTAGCATGTAATAAATGAGTCTGTTTGTCAGCTTTCCCTTCCCTCTTCCTTCTTTTACATATTGCGAAAGTTATGTTTGGATCATGAAGTGTAATTTTTATGACTCACTTTGCTTCTAGTTGCAAATAAATGGGGTGATTTTTTTACACTTTCCTGTAATGCATTTCTGAGATTTAAAAGTTCATTTCTTAGTTTTTCTTCCTTCCTTTTTTTCAATATTCCAGATTAAACTTGTAATGTTCATATAAAACACCTCCTACAGCCTTGAAAATAATATTTATCTGTTATAAAATTATTTTTGATTGACTTCACTGCAAAAAAATACGTGAATACATTTAATTATATGCATCAAAGAAATATTAATTTGCTGTTTAATTAGCGTAAAATACACTGGCAGAAAGCTCTTCATACAACAAAGATTTTGATAGACTCTTATATCAGTTCAACAACTGGAGCTAACTAATTCATGAATTGTATTGATAACTGTAGTGCAAAGGAAAACTTTGGAGTACAAAGATTTGTCAATGAGTTGCTTCATCACTAAATAGTAGATTATTACTAATTTTTATTATATCTTATTTATCATTACTATTTTACCTTGAGTAATTTTAATCTGCATTTCAGAATTAGATGGCCATTTGGATGAA
This sequence comes from Araneus ventricosus, assembly GCA_013235015.1. Taxonomy (NCBI): domain Eukaryota; kingdom Metazoa; phylum Arthropoda; class Arachnida; order Araneae; family Araneidae; genus Araneus; species Araneus ventricosus. Next base: position 82,387 of record BGPR01004345.1, on the reverse strand, counting down.
ATCCCTAAAAGTCAGAAGTCTTCTGGTATTATTCGTCTGAGTGCAATTAAAGAAATAATTGAAAAGGTAAAATATTATTTTGTTTTAGAGTATTTTTTATAATTCTCTTTATATATTATAAGTGCAGATATTTCGGATTTACTGATACTATCAATAGGGGGAAAGGGAGAGAGATGTTTATTAAATATATATTTTTGTGGAGGACTTCCCCCTGTTTTTTGCATACTTTTCTTTCATACCGTGATCTTTTCATTCATCTTGGTAAATAGAATGAAGAAATTCTTCCTTAAATAAGTTCTTCATTTTAACCTTTTTGTATGTGTGGTACAGATCCTGTATCAGCAGAATATTAACCTTTACTTAGCAGGCTACTGCAATCGTAGTAACAATTAGGATTTCACCCCCACCCCCACACACTTTGAATTTATTAGCCTCCTCTCTGATAATTTTTCTCCTCTGTGTTATTCAGTGATCCTATGTATTATTGTCAGATTGATTGCTATGTACGGATTTTCTGCCTTGTTTATTAACCTTAAAATTTGACTTCTGCCATAACCAACGACTTCTGGTGGTAATGATGCTTCATCAATGGGAATCTTCAAAATTTCAACACTGTGTTTGAAGGTGTTAATTAATGTTTAAAGTAGAGTTTTCTAATGTTATGGTTTAAAGATACTTTACAAATATTAAATTTCATGTTCCTATTGCTTTATCTCTCGATGTTTACTTAAAATAAGAGCCTAATTTTGTGAAAAGGCTGCCACAATTGTTCGTTATTGCTCTTTTTGGCAACTTCTAAGTCTTGTTTGGTAGTTCAATTTTTAACCATATGATTTAGATAATTACTGGCATTTAATTTTTAATCCAATGATTTAGCTAATTGCAATTGTTCCATTTGGAATCTAGCCGTTTTAAGAGCTTTTTTTAAACCGATTTAATCAGAAAGAATTACACGAACTCAAAACACACAGAATTCAATGCTTTGTATACTAAAAAAGAACTGATTCGAACTTGCCGCACGATACAGTATCCAAATGGATTTTCCGATTGCTTAAATCGGAGGGTTCCCGGAAAATGATCTGTGAATTCAAAATAAACAAACTAGAAAACTTGTCCATTGAGAGAAATCAAGAATAGTATTTCTATGAGGAGTTAGGGAAAACACAAACTTTATCCTCTAAATACGAGGATCATTTTTTTAATCGTCTTGAAGATTCAGACATTTATTGTATTGGTAGACTAGGTTTCCGATCCACTCTTTGAAGAACGTTCCCACCAGTGATGCGAGTAGGGCCTTAACGTTACTTTGAACCTCCTAATTTTTCTGGAAGCTTTGGCCTCCTAGACAGTTCTTCAATTCAGGGAAGAGATGAAAATCGCTGAGCTATACGCCGGGTGATCAGACACATCCCATGTAAACTGTTAAAGAAGCTGCTGGGTTACAACAGCATTTGTGAGGGTGGGCGTTGTCATGAACGAGGACAACTCCAGAAGTCAGAATGGCTCTTCGCAGTTGTTGTAAAGTCGGACAAGAAACAGCTGCTCTGATCGTTTTCTGCAACCCAACCTTCTGCTTGAAGAAAGCAAAACACTACGCAACTCGAACCTGGTGGAAACATTAATTCTACCAGCCATGTTTACATGCTGACAGATCAGCTGAAACCTGCCAGTTGGCTTCAGCAGTAGTTGAGGTTATGGTTAGAGACATGCACAGTTGCCCACCATGCATCCCTACCTCCTGCCACTTGTTTGGCTGTTTAGTGGCTCAATCGGAGGTTTAAAAAAATGACTCTTGTACTTACAAAGAAGGAGTTTTCATTTCTTTTTTTGAGTTTTTTCTAGTCCATTATTTAAAGGTTATAGGAAGAAGAATATTGCAGCGTATTAAGTAAAAAAAATATTAATTTTACACTTTTAACATAAGATGAAGTGAATATTAAAATAAAATGCTGCATTAGGGAAAAAAATAAATACTAGCAAAGCTCTCTCAAACTTCTTGAAAAGAGATAAAGTTTCATTTGTTTTGAATTTTAAAAAATAAACTTATTGATTGAAGCTGGTAAAGTCAGTGTTTAAATTGATTTCCCAATACAAGTTTTATAAGAACTTGATAAAAGATTAAACTGAAGAGAGGTTAGTTAAGATTGTAACTAATTATGAGAATATTATATTTATGAGTTATAATTTTATGTTATTGTATTAATTATTAAAATTTTATATTAAAATGAAATTATTATAAAGCAATGTTTTAGAACATTTAATTTCTTTATCCATATAGACTAAACAGTATAATCCAGTATATCGTATTTATTATTAGTAAGATGATGATGGTGAATAATTTATGCCACTATATTTTAAATTTTTTTAACTTTTATGTTTGTTTGAATTTTACTCCTATTTTTCAAGCTTGCAACAGAAAAAAAAAATTCTGAAGAAGCTAAAATTATATTTGAATATCTTTTCAAAACATGCTGAAGTAGTCATTTTTCTTTCTTATTAAATTAGGGCAAGCATGCAATTTTAGATATCACTCCCAATGCAGTGGATCGCTTAAATTATGCTCAATTCTATCCCATTGTGATATTTATGCGAGCTGAAAGCAAGCACACAGTCAAAGAACTACGCTCCCGTCTTGCAAAATCCAGTCATAAGAGTTCGAAGAAATTGTATGACCATGCTGTGAAACTTGAAAAACTCTGGTCTCATGTTTTTACAGGTATTTTGTGTGATATCTTTAGAATTACATATGAAATATTTATCTCTTTAATTATAGAAATTTATATTTATAATAATTTTAAATGTAATAAAATTCTTCTCATATATATTTTTTTCAATCTGATTTATTTTGCTTTTTTTTCAGCTACCATCACATTAACAAGTGCTGATATGTGGTATAAAAAGTTACGAGAGACAATTGACAAACAGCAACAACAGTCTATTTGGATTTCAGAATCTAAAGTAATTCATTAATTTTATTTTTAAATACTTTATATCTGACTTTTGCTTTAAAAAGTGTGCATTTAATTTGGAAATTGAGTAGACGAAAAACTGTTTTGTTATGTTTTAAGTTCAATTGTTATTTATTGATTTTAATGCAAGAATCAATGTCAGTGTTGGCTCGTGTATTGTAGCCAGGGGGTGCTGTAACATATCCTACAATGTGCTGTGATATCTTCCAACATAATTTAAATTCAGCCTTTTCTAATTAATTTTGATTAATTTAATTATTAGTTATAAAAATACTAATAAGATTTTTGACTTGATGTAGCTAACTTTTAACAAAAAAATTACTAATTTTTAATTAATTTCATAATAAAATTTTAAAATAAATTTTTTCAGTTAATTTTCTTATATATCTTATTCTCATATATAAATATTTACTTAACTGTAGTTGAACAATAAAAAATTGCAAAACTGTAAGGTTAAATTAAATACAAATATAAGGATTTCAGAGTTCCCACAGTCCTTGAAAAGTCGTTGGAAAGATAAGCAAATTCTCCATCCAATATTTTTTGGGATAGAAGAGAAAACAAATTTGTGACTTGGTTTTGCCTTGAGAATTCCACCACCAGAAAAAGGATGTTTGTATGGGAATGCTGTCAATCATCATTTTGGCAACACAGTAAAAACTAGAGGGTATTTATCTGTCAAGTAAATTAGTCCTGCAATTATCCTAATGTATTTTGATTAACTGATATATTTGAACAGAATTTTGTTTTAAATACAAATAACCGATTTTTCTCTGCAATGAAATCTCTTTTCAAAATCTATGTTATTGAATTTCATAGAGCCAGGGAAGTCTGTGTTCAATTCAATAGCTAGATGAATAAAATTTGGTACACAGTTTTAAAATTAGAATTGTATTTTTATTTCAAAAATAAAAATGCAAATGATTAATTTGATTTAAATTTGTCATTTGCATTTTTATGTCTAAAACGTGCAATTTTATGGTCCTTGAATTTTCTGAAAAAGTCTTTAAATTCCTTTCTTCAATAAGAGTGGGAACTCTTATGGAACTTTCTTAATTATTTTCAAAAATTTAATAGTACAGTATTTTTATTAATTTTTATTTATATAAAAATGTTTAAAACCCCTCTATATAAAAATGTTTATAACCCCTCATCTACTGTCTCTGGAAGGGAAGGAGATGCTATATTCCAGACTACACCTTCTTCCCTTCACAAACTGTCGAGTGGGAAGAATATGCTTTGCTAATATGCATGCATAGAAGCAGAAATTAAGACTGTCTTCATACAGCACCTTCTCTTCAGAAACCATGGAACAGAATGGAGCAGTTTATTACTGTGCATCGGCAGCACTAGAAATCGGTACTTTTTGTAAGTTTTCTCTCGATAAAAAGAAGCATACTGTTTTTTGCTGCATTTCCTCTAAATGTTGAAAGCTGTAAAACGAATACTATTCGAATATTGATGGATATAGAGATCATGTGCAAAATTAAATAAATTGTTAATATAGTTATACACTTAAAAAGGTTGGTGTGTGGGTGGGGGTACGGCAGTTTCGCAATGCCTATGCACAAGTCGCTCCATATGAATATGTTATATTAAGTCTTGAAAAATGTGTAATTTGTTATGATCTTTTAAGACATACGCATTTTTATTATTTATAGAGTATGATTTGGAACATATTTCTTATTTTTAACTTATGTTTCAACAGATTACTAAACTTAGGGTGAACTTTTTCTTTGTCATAAAGAATTTCTTTTATTTGTGTTATAAAAATTAAATGTTAACATTAATTTAATATTTTAATTTAGAAACTTATTCTTTATAAAACATTCTTTTCCTTTTCTAATCAATACTTGTATACTCAGTGGCGGATTTTGTCAATATGAAACCACAGGTGCAAAACTGACTTGAGGCCCACTCCCGTTGCCAAATGTTGCAAATTCGCCGTTGGCTGAGCACTACAGTGTACGTCAAATGGGTTTTAAGGCCCCCTACCCTCATTCAATTTCGCTAATTCTCCATCAGCTTAGTACTACTGTGTACGTCGAATGGGTTTTGAGGCCCCTGGATTCTCGAAGCACAAGACGAGTTCCTCTAATGCCTGTGCAAAAAACCGCCACTGTGTATGCTGTGAGAGACTTGCGATTATTGTCATTGTTTTATGACCAGAGGTGGAAATATGGTTAAATGGCATGCTTGTAACAGGAAAATACTTAACTATTTTCATTACCTTGTAAGTTATAATAACATTTTCCTTTCATTCAGCCGGAGGAAGCAATATCCGATGATTTCTTGTTTCCCATGACTTCAAGGCTGAGCTATGCTTCATCTCCAGAAAGCGACCTTGAACTTGCCAATGACAGCCGACCTTCTGACCTGCAAGATTTAGGCCTGCAAGGCAATGACAGGCACATGGTGAAGGCTTCTAGTGATCCAAGTATTGCAACTCAAGACGAGATGTCTGGTCCCCCTGGTTATAACCAGTTATCTGGGTATACAACAGCACGATCTCGCCAGGTAACTGTTAAAGCCATTTTTTTTTTTTGTTTCTTAACATTAGCAAGATATATGTTTTGAATATAATTGTTATTTTTTATTATTGACTGGGCGCCTTTGACAACCAGCTTGTTCGCAAGGAATATAATTTCAATTGTATCTTGAATAATTTTATATTCATGTTTCCCTTAACTACCTAAGTAGATTGTAGTAGATATTTAGCCTATGTTCTTTTAGTGGCCTTGTAGCTGTTCTGTTCATTGTCTAGATAAATGTCTCTAATGGAGTAAAATAACTGACTATGTCATGTAACATCTAATTGCAAGTTGTCAGTACCATTTTCACTTTCTTATTCCTCTTGTAAATTGTGCATTTGATTTCAACATTAAAATGGCGCAACACATTTTATGCCCAGCTGTATGTCTGCTAAAAATATGTTAAAAAAAGAATGTAAACATAGCAGCCATAATCATTCAGCTTACTGTATATATTTCTTCATATGCTGAAAGAAAAAAGCAAAGAAATATACAGAAGAAGTAAACAATAGCGATAACAATACACCTTTTTGCGCGCCCAACGCAGCGGCATCCAGTGATTGCATCAACAAAATTGTCCTACAATAAATCACTATAGAATTAAACAACAAAAAATTCTCTAATAATTAAAATAATTAAAACACATAAAAGAAAACAATTAGAAAATAAAAGAAAACAATTAGAAACTAAAAGAAAATACAATCAAAATGAAAGAGAACTTGAATGGCGAACTCTTTCAAAGACCACTCGCCACCGGAGTTCTAATATGGATGAATTTACTGTCAAGGGTAAGACTACATAGTCCAAATTATACCTCCTGTGGCCTGAATTTATCCATTAACTGAAATATAGGAAATAATCCCTTTGGAAAAAGAAAAACATAATAAAGTCCTTTATAACAAATCCAATAGATACTAGAAAACATAAAATATTCGCCTTCTGCCAAAATAGAAGCAAGAAATGACGCCAACGAGAAACATACGAGAACAAAGGATTATATTTTATTAGAAGTTGCTGCATATGCGCCATTCTGTCTAATACAAAAAAGTTTAATTAATTTTTAATATCTTTTGTTAAATTTTATCAATTGTAACTGTTTCTTCATATGCCTCATATCTCAAAGATCTTGGTTTACAAATTCCACAAAAATATTGATGAAATAAAATATGAAAGCAAAAAGTATTAGGATATTACCTAATTAATTATTATAATTAATTAATGTATTATTATTAAATATTTATTTGTTATATTTTTATTGATTATTTTTATGGATGGCTCATGGTACTTTTGACAAGTCTTGATGTTTATAGAAATCAATTATTTACTGTTTCAAAGGAACATGTTTAAACAAGCATTGCATTTTAATCTATAGTCTGTCTTATGATGAGAGATTTTTCGGTTTATCTTTCTATTTTTTATAACAATAAAAAATTCAGTGTATGACTTATACTTCGAGAAAGAAGAAAGTTAAAATAAAAGAATCACTCTTACGCAAATATTTTATTTTCCTCCATTTCCTAATTTCATATTTTTTCCATTCTTTTTTGTGAAAGATAAGCATAATTTTGCGTAAATATTTTGGTTTATTGTATCTGTCTATAAAGATTACTTAAAAATGCATCTGTTGCTTTTCAGCTACCTTTTGAATTTCTCCAGCAGCAGGTTAGTAAAAAATTAATGATCGTATTCATTTCTGGATATTTTGTTGTTTATTTTTATTCATATTGCTTTGCTTTTGAGTGTTAGCAGATGAATTAGTATATCAAACGTCTGTTTCTGCTCAAATGTGTTATTTTTTTTAGCATAAATAAAAGTTTTACATTTAATAACATTTATGAAGTTTTAGTAATGTTGAATTTTAATTATGATATATTTATAAACATTTGTCATTACCTTGTAAATAAATATCTTCTAAAATATTTATTTTTGTGTATTTTGTAAAGAGAATGAGCAGTAATGCATCAACATATTTAAGAAATAACATTACAGTTATTTAATAACAAAAGTAATGCATAGTAATTTTTTTTCATATATGAAATATACAAAACAAATGTAATCATCAGAATATTTCATTTCAAGAATTTGAGTAATTTCCATATTTTAGATCTTCCTGAATCCTAAAAATAAATAAATTGGAATTATGTCTATGTAAATGTGATAGCACAAAAATGCTTGAGCTATGTAAGTGAAATTTGGCATGTAGTCTCTTTACATCAAAATTATAGATCTTTATCAAATTGATGACCCAATCCATCAATGGAAAGTTACTTTCCCAAAGTACATACTTGTTTCACTTTACTATAGAATGAAGCTAAACATAAAAGGTTTGACATTTATGATGAATGCTTTCAACACTTATGTTGCCATTGACATCCAAGGAAAATATTAAATACGTTTTTGATTATTTTTTTTATTTGCCTGTATATTTATTTGCACATTCAATGAAAATATTTTACACATTTTTAGTTATTACATTCAGAGAAATTATTAAATGTATTTATTTGTGTGTTCATTAATATGGCTATAATTAAAAAGAAAAGTAATAGCCAGACATTGCAAAAATTCAGGAAAAAATAACATGAAAATCACGAAATAGACTGAGAATGGATGAGTTTTCTGTTTTGTTTACTTACATTAAAAACCTGGACTTCCAGTTTGAAGATTCCATTGTCTTAGCATTACACCGGAATTATGTAATTACCACATTTTAATGTAAATAAACAAAACAGAAAACTCATCCATACTGATAGCATAAGAAAATCTGTTGGAAATTTAACATGACATTTTGTATAATTCCATAAGACTTCAAAATTACAAAACCAAAAAACAACCATGTCAAATGATCAGTGCAAAAGGCTATTTTTGATACATTTGGAGAATTTTTATGGTTAGTTAGAATGCATTTATATTATAATATTTGACCATACATTATGATTAACATTTTTGTGAAGTAATATACTGGAAGGTTCAAAGTGAGGACAGTGCCAATTAATTATTTTAAAAATACTAAACAATTAAATTACTTGCCCTAAATTATGCAATTGATAGTCTCAAAGAAATGCATTATTTTTATGTGGATGAAGCATTATCATTATACAATTTAAAAATCTATTTTATTTCAGGATCCTCTGTCATTGGGTTCTGATTTAAGAGATCCAGTTAGTCCTGTAAAGTATAATCCAGGTATTGTTACAGGATATAAATATTGAATAAATACACAATACAAAATATTGTTTTATTTCATTGATAATTTTTGTAGTGAATGCTGTGTTAAAATTATGTGAATTAAAAAAAAGTTTATTGAATATTAATTGTAATCCAATTTTACTTGTTCTTGCTAGTTAAACTTGGGTAAAACTTTCAAATTGTGAAGAGAAAATCACAATAATAATGATTTTCAAAGTGTTTAGAATTGTTGTTTAGACTTAAGTTCTGTAAACATTTATTAATATTTTGTGTGGTGATGATTTTCTGTTTTATCTTCATTTATTTTTAGATATTATGCCATGTAAAATATAAGAATTTATCATGCCAATTTTATGTGTTGTTTACATATAATATTTGATTAAAAAAAAGTGTGATTGTTATATTCACATTCTGAATATGAAAGAATTCTACCAGGGGCCCTTTCTGGGTAGCTGCTACTACATGGTAGTTAAATTTGATGGTTTCACCACCATGTCAGCTTATAAATTTAAAGTATGATAAAATGTAGAAATTCCAACAGTGTTGTAAAATTGTATAAAATCTGGAAAATAAAAGGATACCAGACACATTTATAAGATATAAAATAAACCTAGAATGATGAGGTTCATAGAAATAGGATAGATTTTGGTTTGTCTCTTTTTATTAAGAGAGTGCATTCAGAAATATACAAGGTTTCATCGAATATATTTTTATGGTATAATTTATTAGACGAAAAGCACAGTTGAGTAATAATTTTATGATGTAGTTTGATCTAATGCTTGCATTTAACATATTCATCACTATGGGTGAATTTGATGCAAGCTCCAAAAAAGACAAAAAGTAACCATGCTCGCACTATACAATTTATAAATGAAAAAAGAAGGAAGTGAACGTATTCTGCTGACATCTATTAATAATTTTAACGTAATAAATTTTTTATGCAAGTCAAATTCTAGTGTGCAGT
>BGPR01004345.1:35765-72549 GCA_013235015.1 Araneus ventricosus | reverse complement strand
TATATTGCTGAATATTAAATTGTTTCCAGTTCTTTAGTTTGAGATAGTTTAAAATGTTACATAATGATAGCTTGGGATGTTAATGTGAAACATATATTGTGTAGGAGGTGAGACAGCTCTGAAAGCTCGCTCCTCACAACAGCCAGAACCACCACCACGTGTGGATCGTGCGAGCAAGCCCACTCATTATAGGACAGCACAAGAGAGATTATTTGCTCGTGGACGTCACTCTCTTTTGCTAGAAGGTATTTCTCTATATAGGTGCTCTTGTCTGTCTGGGTTTCTCTTTCAACTTTATTCTTGACAAATGCATTGGTTTTTAGAAAAATGTGGAACATAGAAAACGATATCTTGAATGATTTGATATCTGCAAAAGTGATATTAATTAAATTTCCTACATATGATAAAAATTCATGTAGCTGAATGCATCAGTTTAAAAAATAAAGTATAAATTTAGAAATGGTTAAAATACCCCATTCTGCCATCAATAAAGTTTCTGAAATTACTTAAAAACCAGAAGCGTTAATTTTCTAAGATTTTTAGAATACTCAAAACCTATAGGAATCATTCTTTTATTTTATTTAATTACATTCTCTGCAAATCTATTATTAATAAACGAAATCTCAATCAAATTCTCTCTCAAATATTTTATTTCAACTTTTTTATTTATTTCTCTGAAAAACCCAAATTAATGATATGTAGACAATTGGTGGTAATTGTACAAGAATAGAAAAAAATTTTTTTTTTCATTTTATATAGGGTCTCTGACACAAACTTGTAGAAATAAATTAATGACTACGAAAATAGTATCAATGTTTTTTTCAATCTGAGCATAATTGAATGTAGATAATTTAAGTGTCAAAATCTATGTTGCACTTTATATATGACTTTTTATTTTAATGATAGCAAAATTGATTTTTAAAATTAATAAAAGTTACAGAAAAAATCATAAAAACAAAACCAACAAAATTGTTTTATTTTTAAACATGCATCTTTTTTATTTAATTTATGCTTCCTTTCTATTATTTTAATAGAAAAAAGACAGTATTCATGCAAAATAATTTAATAGCCATTAGGAACTCACCTATTTGGAACTATCTAATATCTACTGATATTTCCAGATTTGTTAGTGGGAGATGCTCATTAGTAGAATTATTAACAATACTAATATTAATAAAATGAAAGGGTTAAAACAGGGCAGTCTCATGAGCCAATAATTTATATATTTAAAATGTGAACTTAATTATACTGAAGTATATGTGATGTAGTTCATAAGTATCTAGTTCAAAGAAAATTTTTTTAAACTGGGTACGGGCCAGATTTCTGTCAGGGCCAGGCCATGGCCTTGGACTTAACAATCAGGGATGCAAATATAAAAAATTACAATAAAACATTTACAGATTTCAGTATCATTTTAAAGACTATAAAAAATCTCTTTGTAAGCACATCCATACACATCTAATAACATTACATTTGTCAGTCTCTATAGTTGTGGTGAATACACCTGGAGAGAGGAGACACTTGAGATTAAGTGCTTTGGCCTAGGATGTAAATGTATAAATCCGACCTGACTTAACAAATTAATTATTTTAATAGTTTATTGAAAAAGAAAATTGTATCTCTTGCAAATTCTCATAACTCATTATTATACATTTGCAGTTTCTATCATTTATAAATACACATCAAAATTCAGAGATTGATCTTATTTGATGCTCAGTAGGTCAATCTTCTCTCTTTGCATTTCTAATTATTATGCTTTGCCTGACTTCATGTTTGCTTGTCTTATACCTGGCTATTTTTAAAGATATTGTTCCATGATTTTGCTGTGGTGGTGGTTGCTGTTGGCTGAAGCTTTCTATTTCTATTTGCTTTCCTCTGATTTAAATCCATCTTTTGATGGCTTGATTTATTTTCTTGAGATTTTTGAAGTAGTTTTATGATGTACTTGTGCTTTACAGGAAACCCAACTCAAAGAGAGCCTCCAGATTACATAAACACGGGGGCACAACCACATTCCTTAGAAAGATCCAATGGAAGATTGGTAAGTGAAATTATTTTAATTGCATTTATTTTTGTGTGAAAGAATTTCAGAGTGATAAATCATCTTTTAACCTTTTGAATTTAAAATGCTAATCAGTTCCACAATTGTAAGTGCAAAGGTTCAAGGGCTGCAAATTATAACTGATGATTGACACAATTTTTTGAAATTATTTTGTAATATATTTCACTTTTGTAATTGTTATTAAGAGCCTTTGAATGATTAAATATTAAATATTATACTGTCAGATTTAGCATAAAAGTATAATGAGCCAGCTATGTAATGTATGGATCTCATGGATCATGTGAAAAAAAAGGCAATTTGTTGCCTTGTGAAAGTATCTCACTATTTAGATTAGATTTTCCAGTAGTATTGTCCATCTAAATTTCAAGAGATTGTGACAGTTAATGGACACTGGCTGCTAGACACTTGAGAATCCCTGCTTTTTATAATAGATAGTGGGATGGATATGCTTTTACCAATACATGCCACAGATAAAGCTGAAAGAATGAAAATTTTGAGCTAAAAATTCATAGACTAGAAATAAGAACCCATGAAATTGGTCAAAGTTGAGTTAAAAAATGGAATGTCTTTTTCACATGTATAGTTAAATAGAGTGCTGAATTCTTGAGTTTCTATTCTGTGACTTTAGATAGTTAAGATTTCATTAAAAAAATAAATATTTTGGTTTGATTTCAGGGAACGTTTGACAGCTCCTCCTACAGCAGTGATTCCTACAACCAGTATTCGTCTAATCCCAATGACAAAAAGAGAGAGCCTTATGCTCCTGCATCTTCAATCAGCAATCGTTCTCCTCATGACCCTTACCGGTACACACGGAGCACAACGCAACCTCCTCCACCCAAGCCCATGAATATGGATCGGGGAAGAGCTCCTCCCACTAATAAATACAGGTATTTGTTATTTGAAGTGCATTTAAACACATTTGATGATAGATGTTAGTTATTTTATTTAAAACAGCCTGTGAAATTAAGGACATCACTAAATTTAATAATTGTCGCAAGTTTTTAGTACAGAATTGGGGATAGAATATTTTAAAGTTGAATCTATATCTTATGCAATTCAAGTTTAATGGGAATAAATTTTTATTCTAAACTTAAGTTTTAAAAAAACGCTTTGGTTTTAAATTTTCTTTTTCGAGAAAATGTGTTAATCAATTAAAATTTTTATCTTAATCAATTTCATGAAAACTTTTTTTAACCATTTTATTTCGCTGAAAATAGAATGAAGACACTGGGATTGTTATCTAACAATGAGAGTTACTTGCAGAATTTCTTTTCTCAAAGTACAAGAAATGGCCTTCTTGGAAATGGTTTCCTCTAAAAAAACCATCACATACCAAAAATGAAATGAAAACATTACTGCAAGAGTGTCTAATAGTCTACATAGAATTATGTGTAGTCTCAAATTAAGCAATGCTGGAATGCTCTGAGCTGGATGATTTTGTTGGGGGGGGGGGGTAGAGAATGATAAGGGAGTAAGTAAGGGTTTACTTCAATATATATATATATATATATATATATACTTTCACATTTGAAATGCATCATTATTTTATTGTGGTATTGAAACAATAACAAGCCATTACTTTACAGCTATTATATTATTTTTGATCAAACATTTACATAATGCATGCTGCAGTTCAAAGCATGAATATCATGAAAATGTTAAAGAATAATTCTTTTAAAATTTATATTGATTTCAAGTTATACTAAAATTATGTAATTTAAAAGTAAAATCATGACATTGATAAGTAATATAGAAAATATCATGAGTTCAAAGCATAAAATACAGTTAAGTTTTTGCAATTTTAATGGTTTTAACCCACTTCTACTTGCTAGAGGTTTCTTACATTTATTAATTCGAAATATTTTTGAGGGTACGAATTAGACAAAGATAAGGAGGTATCTTGCAATTTTTTCTTCTTATTGCTCACTAAAAAAAAGCATTGCTCAAACAGTGTTCCGATGAGTTAAGAAATTAGAAAGCAGTTCTGGAACGCCGTTCGGGTGCGTACCGGCTTCACTTCACCCCCCGAGTATGACTTTTAACTTAATGATAAAATTTCACCTCTGAATTCTGAAAACTATCTGCAAACCAAATATTTGATTCGTACTTAAAGGACATAAATCAACCTTTTAGATTTTACATCATTTTGTAAGAGAACTAGAATTTTAACATTCAACATCTTACAGTGTGGTTTAATGATACTCTTTTTATATGAAGCTCATTTAATTTCACCTTCCGCTTATTAACTAATGATTCAGAGAAAATAACTACTTCTGCAAATGAAAGCCACATTTTAAACATGCTATATCTGGGCCTCATTTCTTTCAGACTCATTAATTTCTGTGTATAATTATTTAGTCTTTTCATTTTAAGGATTGTAATTGTCTCCAAAATGATGGATTTTGAAAATGTACACTGAAAAATGCATATTTGCTTAGTTAAATGTAAATTCTCATGAAGCAGTTGTCTTAATAAAACTAATAATGTAAAACGTTTTGTAACATTCCATTATTGATTTTGATTATATATATTTTTATAAGTGCAATTAGTCCTCTTTCTCATCAGAATTTTTTTTATTTTTTATTTCTAGATATCCTGATGAAAGACCAGCTCCTCCATCCCCACCCCCAAAGCCTGCCAACTTCCAACAAAGGTAAAGGTGCAACTTTATTGGAATTCAGAATTTCCTTTTATGGAAAATATATAAATACATATAACTGTACAGTGTTTGTTAAAGTGAATTCCTAAGAGATCTGTTTAGAAGTTTTTCATCTATATCAGGATTAACTGTATCCACATTTGCCAAAAATATGCATATTAAGGCATTTGAATGGAAAGATTTCTTGTGAAGAACTTTCAAGAGGCTGAAATTTTCAATTACTTAGTTTTCAAATGTCACAAATTAATATAATCGATTCTAAAGAACAAATAAATTGAATTTAATCATAATATTTTATATGATGTCTAAAAAAATATTTCATACTTTTTCACTAACATTCAAGTTTTAAATCTAGTACCAAAAAAAAGTCCACTGTAAGGTATTGAATAGTTGCTGTTGAGAATAATTTAATAACATTATTCATTATACTTAGTGGCTTGGTTGATTTTGTCATCAGTGTAGTCAAATCTTCTAACAGATATACTTGAATTGTTTTATTAGTGTGACTTAGCGAAATATTCTAATTATAGACTAATATAATATAAACTAAAATAAATTAATAAATATAAATTAATTAATTATATAGTTGCAAAATTTCTGTTCTAGTTGGAAAATTACATAAGTTTTGTGGGTTTAAAAAAAGTCATAATCAAATGTCAAAAGTTATGTAATTTCAGTTTGCAGAAATAATATTCTCGCTCAGTAAAAATACAAATGGGTTTATAGGCAAATTTCATACTAATGCTTCCAAAATCCTTGCAATAGGTATATATTTAAATGCAAAAAGTTATTAATAGTAATAAGTTGAGAAGAAATGTAATTTGAATTCTTAGTAAAGCTTACTAATGTTGATGGTTCTTGTATCTAGCATTTGCTGTAGTGGGTTTTGATTGTATATGGCAGTTTTTCTTTAATGATGTTTTGAAAATATGAATTGATTTTTCATAGTGATAATATCCTTGTTTAAAATAAACATGGTATGGTCTTATGTGCTTCTTTGATCCTTAGAAAGACTACTTACAGTAAGCATCAAATAATTGGCCATGTAGTTTTTTTTAAATATAATATAATAAAGTAACTGTTAGTGTAGTTGTGGTATTTCAAAACATTGTGTATCTAACTGAAGAAAAGATGAAACTAATTTTTCCCCCTTGCTGAGGAATTTTAGAATGTTTTTATTTGACTACGTTTGGAAAAAAGTTTCAGAATTTTATTACCTTTTTTTTTGAAAAAGGTTTATAAGAAATAAAAATGAAATCAAATAATAATCTCAAATTGCATAATTATGCAAATTAAAAATATTATTTTATTTTGTGACATACAATTCTTTAAAATGTATATATGTTTCTTTTATGCAAAAGACTCTGAAATAACAACAGAAGAAACACAACAATATTGGTGTAAGAATCTTTAAGCAACTATTATAAATTCTATCTTGATGAGATGCTACATTATTGAAAATATTTTTTAAAAATAAAATAACTGTATTATATATTCGTTTTTTCCCTCCCTTCTGTTTTAAACTATATCTTATTATGATATGCATTGAAATATAAGTTTCTAGAATCTTTGAAATGTGAAATTTATTTTTATCACTTATTTTAGAATGTCTGATGGTCGTCCTGTACCACCACCAAAACCTGGTCAATATCAATCGTCACGTCCATGGCCAGAAGAAACGCCCCAGCCTCAGATGGGCAGCATGCGAAATCCTCCACCGCAAGACTTTTCCACTCCAAGCCACCTCTCCTCTGAAGTCATGCCACCTCCTTACACTCCCAACCAAAGAAGCCGCAACAGTCTGGACTTCATGGGCTCGCCGCCTTATTACACCCCTCGTAATTACCCACCCAATGACATGATGGGTCTACCTCCCAAGCATTCGCCTGTCCCTGAAGAACAGATGAGAAACCCACCTGTTGGGTCACCTAGCCGCAGACATTATAAATCTACAGATGACAACAGTGGTTTTGATTCAGGTCGTGGCAGCAGTCTGGACAGAAACTATGATGTCAGATCTTATACAAAAGCCATGGGCAACCCTCCTTCTTGGCCAGCTGTTCACATGAATGGAGGAGGACCTTATCATAATGTGCCTTATCGTGGCAGGAGAGATCCCATGTACCCTCCTCCATATGATCATCACTCTTCACCACCGCAACCTCCACCTTCTAGTTTAATTGATCTGTCCAATCGAGAAAACAGGGGAAGTGCCTTCGAGCTCTACAAGAAACCCGATTCTCGTTCTCCTATGGCTATCCACTCCATGGCAAATGGAGATCGCTCAAAGTGAGAGATACTCAGCCTCCCTCTACCAATGGCAATACTTCCATGAAGTGTTGCCCATTGTATTCAATCCACATTTGTCCAAAGCTTTTCACTATGAGCTGATAGCAGTATCTCCAAGATGTTTCATTTGTTGAAGAAGTTACATAATTGCCAATGCTGCCCGATTCTTGCTGGTGGTTTTATTTATCACTGTAGATTTATTCTACAGTTTCTGGACACTCAGTGAGTCTATATGGCATATTGTTTTGGAACTATATTTGTGTCATGCTTCCAAAGTATTATTTTTTTAATAAACTGGAGTCAAAACTGACTGGCAACCGAAACTAAGTTCTTCAAGGGCATTCTGCAACTGTCTGGTTGTGATTCATTTGTGTTAAAGAGTCCACCAGTTGGAGGAAGTTAATTGAAATGAGACTGTATTTTGCCCAAGGCTCTCCAATCAGTAGATATGTTGAAGAGGTTGATCTAGAATCGGTGGTCAACCTGCCTGATGGAAGTTGTAAAAAAAAAAAGAATGATATGCACTACAGTTATAGTTTAGCAGTTAATCAAATATCTGTGTTTCAAACTGATTGTAAGGCGCTCTGTAAAATTTACTGCGTTTTGTAAATAAAAGCAGTTTAATTAAAAAAACAATCTTTGTAAAGTTGTATATAATGAATGTGATTATAGGAAATAAAGCTTTGCATAGGACCAAAGCATATGGAGCAATGTAAAATAATCAAAAGACGTGAAAATCAAAATATTCTAAAGTTGAAATCTGTTATTTTATTATTGCTTGTGTATAATTTTAAAATCTATGTTTGGGATTTTAATTAAATAAAGCCTACCAGTTGAAAGCTGTAAGTGTTTTTATTTTATTATTTCCTGTGATTTTTTTTAGATAACTGAGACAGCTTACAAAAGGCATCTGTTTTTATGTTTCATTACTTGAAAAATGTTTGCACTTAAATGATTAATCTGTTATAATTTTAATTGCATTTAGAAAATATGCTGTGTTTTAAAAAATGCTTAAGTGAAGGGCTATATTATTGATTTTCTATGAAAAATCATGTGGTTAACTTTTTTAGATTGTTAGACTGTCGCGTGATTTGATTATTTATTTGGCCAGCTTTGACTTTTAAATGCTATTCTCTTTTTCCTTCCCATCTGTACAGCAATTAAACAATTTGAAAATATTTTATTAAAAAAAAAGAAGAAAGAAACTTTTCTAAATAAAATATTTGTTAGCTTTGTATAATG
Source organism: Araneus ventricosus (assembly GCA_013235015.1). NCBI lineage: Eukaryota > Metazoa > Arthropoda > Arachnida > Araneae > Araneidae > Araneus > Araneus ventricosus. The sequence continues at coordinate 64,294 of BGPR01004345.1, read as the reverse complement.
TAACATATCTGATGAACTTTGAGTTGTCACTTTTGTGCTATGAATCATTTTTGTGTAATTAAGGTGCTCTAAGGCTGCATGAATTTATTTAATTATTGTTTCTGAATATTTGAAATCGTGATACAAGACTTTGCAGACGTTTCTACATACCAGTCTTTTTATCGTATATAGCAAAGGTGTAGCTTAAATGAAAACTGGCTATGTTGTAAACATTAACATTTGAAAGTGTATCGTATCGATATTCAAGGTTTATTGTAAAGTATTCGATTATGGGTAGGTGAAACCTTCATTTTTTTTTATTTATTTATAAGTCAAACTGGGGTTTATGACTTTAATAAAGGATGCTTTTAAATTTTAAAATTCAAAGCACTTGTTAAGCTGCTATTTTTAATATATTTTTAAGTTTGCTGAATGATTTCCAATTTTTGGATTTGCTTTTAGTTGTGCTGTTTTAGTTTTCAAAAAAATTTGTAAAATCATATAGAGTAGAGAAAGAAATGTGTGGTTCTCCATTTAGGGATGTTTTATAAATATGTTGGTTATACAAGTAATCCATAGCAGCTTTTCTGAGAAAAGCATATTACTTAAAAACTTGAAACCATATATAGTAATATCAAAAGTATTTCATTATTTTTGAAGCTGGAGCAAAGTCTTTTTATTGCATATCAGCTTTTTAAGTTGCAGCTATATGTATATGTTTTGCAAATTATTAAAACTGAAATTTTTATAACATAGTTGTTCCTTCTTAAATTCAAAAAAAGTGAATTTAAAAAAAATAGAAAACTGAGGATTTTTTTAAAAGTGAATTTAAACAAGTATGGAATGATATTCAAAAGAATAAATTTAATAAAAATAGTTATAAAAAAATACAATTCTGTTAGAGTAGTAAGAAATAGATTTTTTAATTTTAATTATTTCCTATTTTTTGCCTTAAATTTATAATTCATTATTACAAATAATATGAAATCTTCAAATCAGTTTTCTTCTCAAATTTACCATGAAGTAGAGCCGCTCGTACAGAATAAATATGTAATTTAAATCAATTGATTAACTGATAATTAAATTCTGAAAATATTAAAATAGTGTATTGTCAATGAGAATACGTAACTGCACAAAATTTCAAAACTGTAGCCCACCTGGAAGTGAAAAAAAGTCTATTTCAAAATTCCCCCTTTAAAACATGAAATAACTCAAATAAAAGTATATCAAACCATTTCTTCACTATTGTTGCTTAATTTTTTTCTGTGTTTACTATACTTTTTATAAACCTAATCAAACTTATTAAATATGCATATTCTATGTATAGATGTCATCATCTCATTTAGTGCTGAAACTGTGACATGTTTTCCCATCTTTTGTGTTTATGAAATGATCAAACTGAAATTTGCAACTGAAGTACACTTAAGAAAAGGAAACAAATGTGGTGTTTATATCACTCTTCGTAAAACTCTTAATGACTATCTACCTCCGTTTTTTCTACTTTTATTTAAATCTTTTGATATAAGAGTGTGCTATAATAATGTGAAATTAGGTATGAAAAATTGTTCTAGATATTACAAATCCTTTTAGCCTGTATTGAATGAGCCAAAATTTATTTTTAGGTATGCATTATTTTAGTAAATTATATATTTTTTTTTATAGAAATAAAGAAACCAATTTCAAATAGTCAAACTTTGAAGTCGCATCTACTGGGTATCATTTTTAGTTTGTTAAGAAACGAAATATTTTGGCTTTTCAAATGCATAATTTCAAGGAATAGTCCTGCAAAAGTTTCGATTAATTCAAAAATAATAATAAAATCATTTTTTATTATAATAAATATTGGTGAAGGAGAATTGCTCAAATGTGCTGCCATTGGTTAATATTTTTTGTATGTTCCACCTTTGTCTTGAATTAAAATGACCAACTTTTTTTTATTATGTTTGTGTTATACAAAATTTACCTTGTGCCTTTTTTTAGTATTGTAGATTATATGCTTCATTTTTACTGTAAGATATATATTTATTTGTTAAGATCTTAATAAAAGTTTTTAAAAAATCACTTGTGTCGCTTCCTATAGTTGGAGTTTCATTTCTGTTTCCTAATTGGAATTGTAGTGTTCATACTAATACTTCGTCAATTATCAGATTCATAAATTATCGATCTCCTTAAAAATCTTCTATCAGTGTTGATTCTTAAATTTAATTCATTATTGATACTTTTTTTTTGGCTCGTTTGCTAAATACGATGAATAATGTGGTGAGTTAAAAGGAATTTTAAGCGTTGCTAATATGTAGATTGAAGACAGAATCAAATAATTGTTATATATCGTTTCTACCCTAATCATTGCCCAATAGCTAATTTCTAAATCATTAGAGATAGGTATTTACTTCCAATTGGAAAAATGCTTTAAATGACAAAGAATTATACAGGATGGTCATAAATTGTTGGACCCATTTCAAAAATTAATAAAAAAAAACTAATAATGTTACAACTACATTTTTTTTTTAATGAGAGCGCATTTTAAAAAGTTTTTTTCAGATAGGTAACGCGGCGTTACAGTAGTCTAGGTGGTCGTAACTTATTGGACATCTCCCCATTTTTGAGAGCCATTATCTGCAAAACTATTAACGCTAAAAGAAAAATAAAAGCATGTATTTGTAGGGAATTTTAGGCCTGTAATTTGAAGAATCAATTGTAATTCGAAAACTGAATAGTTTCCGAGATATTCAAGAAAAACTAAAAAAAGGAAACCAGAAAACGTGCATGGGCTTCTGCTGATTGGTAGCCATTGCGTATGGAAATCTCCCAGTGTAGCAGATTTAGCGCGTCGTAACGGCGCGTTACCTATCTGAAAAGAAACTTTTTGAGCTACTTTCTCATTAAAAAAAACTTAGTTGTAACATTATTAGTTTTTATTTTCATTAATTTTTGAAATGTGTCCAATAATTTTTGACCACCCTGTACTTTACGTCGGGGGTGGTGAACCTTTTTGCACTGAAATCAGTGGCGGTTTTTTGCACTGGTGTCAGAGGCGCTTCGTCTCGTGCCTTAAAATCCTGGAGGGCCTCAAAATCTATTCGTCGCACATCTCAGTGCTAAACTGAAGGTTAAGTTGCGACTTTGTGTTAGTAAAATTGTTTTAGAGCCTCAAAACTATTTTGTGTGCTTGTGGCGTCATACTGTCAAAATCCGCCACGAACTGAAATGCCTCATTAAATTTCGGCAGTGGGACAATAGACCGCTCGAGCAGAATCTTGAAGGTTATTGTTCTGTAATTATTATTATATTCCAGTCAAGTATATCATTTCAATGCAAATTTTAAATAACTGGTAAAACTTCTTAAGAAATTCAAGCAGACCGCAGGTTCCTCATTCCTGTTTTATGTTGATGAGCCGATATATGTGCCGCTGAAAGAATTACAAAGTCAAAATTTTTATACTGACCCTTTGGTTCTTCCCGCAACTTAGGAGAGTCTCGAAGATTTTTTTCCCCTCGATATTTTTAGGGTTGTCTAATTTTGTGCTTTCCTTTTTTTTTGCATGGGGCATGTACTTAAACAGGGTGTCCACTATCTGGAAAAACCTGGAATCACCAAAAATGTCTGAAAAACCTGGAAATTAAGTCCAGATTTTAGAAATCAAATTTTCTAAAAAGCGTAAACCTGATTTTTTTCCCCCACTTTTTTTTGTTGTTTTTCACCAAATCATGAAATGCGCGAAATCAATGAAAAACATATGTTTTTGGAAGGGGAATGGAGCCCCGAAATTTGCTTTGCTTGAGGGGCCCTTACAGAGCTTAATCCGGCCGTGCGAAACCACACTGAAAGAGGTCTATACCCGGAGGCGGATTTACACTTTTTTACGTCCTAAGCCAGCAGTTCCCAATCTGTGTGGCCGCGGATAGCGTATTAGTGGGCCGCTGAACGCTAGTCAAGAGTCTAGATTTTATAATTATATATTACTTTTCATAAATATATATATATATCGAAAGAGAGCCCAGATTATCTCTCTATATGTATTATAATGTGTTTATGTATATGTAGGGTTACCGTACGTCCAGATTTGAAGCTCACGTCCGGACTAGTGTTCGGATCTTCAAAATGTCCGGATTTAAGCCAGTTAATGCGGCGAGAGAGAAATTTGGTGGTAATTGAGAAAATCTGACGTATTCGAAAGAGATGACATTCTGCCAATGTTTTAGTCTGTTTGCATCCACTGTTGCTGAGGAAGTGGATGAGGCCCCTTACCAGGTCCCAGTTCAAACTGAAAATAAGAAATTTTGTTTTATTTCTGTTTTTCATTGATATAATTTTGAATTATCAATGATTAATAAAAATTGCACCTTCTTTGCATTCTGATGTCTTGCATTTTTTTTCACTTTCTCAAACTCTGTGCTAGTGTTCCGAAAAAAGGGTCGTTAGCAGGCAGCTTTAAAAATTTTATACTATACTTTGACCCCCTGTCCGGATTTCAACCAAAAAAATTATGGTAACTCTATGTATATGTTACAGTTACAGCGTGGAATCCGTTATTTCATAGAATAACTAGGTATTTCATGAATTACTTAGATGAATACGTATGAAATAACTGAATTATAAGCTTTAACGGTAACATATATATTTATTATATGCTTTTGTCTATATATGTATTATATGTGTTCGTATTTTTTTACTTGCATATTTAGTTGGTGGGCCCCTCAAAATATTTTTCACACAACAGGTGGTCCGCAGGGCCAAAATGGTTGGGAACGGCTGCCCTAGGCCAAAGTTGATAATTATGTGCCCCCTCCCACCCCCAAAAGTTGCTTAATATGTGGTTTACATTGAGTATGTGAGAAAGAAGCAGAAAATGCTTTTTGCCTGCAAATGAGCAAGACATTACAAGAAAAATGAGTAGCGTCAATGCACTGCTCAAGTAATTGTTTAATGCGTATGGATATAAATTTAAAAAGAAGAACTTTATACGACCTTCTCAAAATAATTTTAAATTTTCAGTATTTTTTAATTTGGTTATTTATCTGCATGTAAGTCTCCTCTGACTAGGCCATGGCCTAGGTTGACCCTATGGGAAATCTGGCCCTGCGAATGACACGGTGGCGTCTCCTCAGCTCAGAAGCAAGCAGTGCTGCAAAAGTTGTTAGACCTAAGTTGTAGGAAATTTTGTGCTGATTATTTTGATATATAATGATGGTGTACTAAAAATTGATAGTTTTTGAGTTATAAGGACAATCTGAGAAAAACTTTTTTTCGTGTTTTTGACCATAACTAAAATTCCAACAAAAAATTTTGGTAGCAAACATCAGATTCGTAATCAGCACCCCAAAAATACATAAAGGAGCAAAAAATTACAACTCCTCCAGAATTTGCTTTTAAAAACTACTTAATGACTGTGCTACTGAGAGAAAGCGGAAAAAAGCCAAATGAGGAAGGCAAAGACGGAAGTCTCGTCAAACGAGAGCTGTGCACAACGCAGCTCAAGGGCATCTTATTTCAAACGGAAAAAGGATTGCATTTTCTTCCGAAGAAGAGAATTATTTAAGAATCATTGTTCAGTCATTATTAGCGAGCTCATTTGTTTTCTAAAGAAAAACGTGATCATAATACGGGGAGAAAAAACAGTACCAAACAGCTTTTCACATTCGTCTAGCAGTTCAGTTTACTGTAGAATTTTAACATCCAAAAAGCTAAAGCTCTCTCCAAAGCAGCAGCTTCTCTTCACAGGCAGCAGTTCTTGCAAAGCATCATCAACAACTTCACAAGATCCAGATGCCCCCCTCCCCTTTGCCAACGACAACAACAGCAGATTATCTAATTTCGAGGATTGAAATTATCTAGCTCCATCAACGTATCATACCGGGGATTAGGCGCCCCTTCGGGGGCCATGGGCCCCAAAAGTTACCTTCTTCAATGTAGTCAGCCCAGTCAGTCATGTAATCAGTCAGCTTGTATAGCAGTTAGCCAATCTGTAGAATGTATGATAAGATATTATTTCTTAGTGGACAAGCCGTCCTAGTTACCTTCTTTATTTCTTTAGTTAGTGACTTTCATTAAAGCAAGATAGAAAACAATGGTGTAGTCGCAAAATAAGCAGAGCCGGGACGCTCTGAACGCAGTACCGGAACGCTCTAAAAGCAGTACCGGAATGCTCTAAAAGCAGTACCAGAACGCTTTAACAGCAGTACGGGAACGCTCTAAAAGCACTACCGGAACGCTCTAAAAGCAGTACCGGAACTCTCTAGCCGTGCCATCTCCACTACACCTCTGACATAAAACCTCGTACGTCTGATCCTTCATGTTATTTATACGGCACCCAACAGTAATTGCTGAAAGAAAAAAAACAAAGTACAGTGGCGCGTAAACTAGGCCGGAGCAAGGGAGTCTAGATGTCTCGGGTATCGGTCTTAGGGCGCACCGTGACAAAAACCGTAATAGCGTTAATGTCACTTTTTAAACCGCGGACGCTATTTATGCTGGCTAAGCTACTGATGACGATTGGGATAAAAAAAAAGTAATATAAGTAAATCATAAATATCATCGAAAATCATGGATGGCTACTGGGGGCAAGAAAATTATGTTAATCCTCGGCGCCACCTACCCCTGCTATGCCACTGGCAAAGTACTGCAGAAGACCTGTCCTGACTGTAGACTCAAGGAAGTGTTCCTTTTCTTAAATAAAATACCAAAAATTACATTATTTTATCATAAAGAATAATATGAAACAAACTCTTTCAGAATAAATATAAGTTTTCAAGCAAAGTATAACAACAACAAAAAAGAATTTTAATTTGAAAGCAGGTATGCTATTTCAAACCAACTCCAAAATGCATAATTTAAGGTTCTACTGATATCGCAGAACATAAAAAAGTTTAATGCGGCTGTATTTTTCTAAAAATAGATTTTTCAGAATAATTAGTCAATTGTGCAATGAATTACAGATCACTGAGTTTTGCATTATTTTTCTCCAACCCGTAGCTTCATTTGTTTCCTTACTTGCTTCATTAAAATAAAATTGTTTTAATATGCTAAATTACTTCATATACCCTGGTTAGTTTCAAATTTGTAAAATCTAATGATTTCTGTAACAGTAAATATTTTAAACAATATTACGAACAATCTAAAAAATGTAATCAAAGCATTGTTATAATAAACATTGTTTACGTCATATGTGACGTGTTTTAATCTGGAAGCGTCTTTTCGATCATAAAATCCGCCATTTTGAAATTTTTACGGAGCTCTGGTGTGAAAGCTTTATAAAGGAACTGCTTGCTGCGATTAAAACTTCCTGAAAAGTGTTATCTTGTTTTGCCTTTAACAAATTTAAATCTTTTTATATCTTTTCATATCTTTATTTATTTTATTACTTTATTTCTTAGTTTATTTTCAGATACAGCAGTGTGATGGCGTTCGGTTGGATTCGTAAGCGACTGTAAGTTTCTCGGAATTTTTGAATTATTGTAATTTATGTGATGAATTTGTCAGATAAGCTTTTATTTTAAATGAATAAAACCAAATATATATTAAAGTTGATATTTCCACTCTTTTATTCTTATATACTGTGTATTTATCATATCTTCATGTTGCATAGTGTTTAACTTATCTCGATAACAACTAAAGCTTTACAGTGATAAGTTAAATACACTTTTTTACAGGAAATTGTCTCGAAAAATTATTTTTACTCCTGAAATAGCAAAAACTATCTTACTTGAAGTTTAAGACAAAAACGTATCACCAAGTTTCTTTCATGCCAAAAGAGTTTCAAAAGTTTAAAACAAATCAGAATGACACATCTCCTATAGTTAAAACTTCAATCTAAAAATAAGTTAAAAAATTTTAGTATTTTTTTAAGGATTTTGTATTTGAATCACAAATTCTACCTTTATGGAAAATCGTAACCTCTTGTCAGAGAAGGTTGACAAATGATGGACTAATAACAAACTTTAACGTGGTCGTCTAAAAGTTTTTTACGTCGACTTCCAACACTAGATGTCGCTGATCGCAACTCGGCGAAAGCGATTCGCCTACGTATCTTGTTACCCTGCATTGCCTTTTCAGAGTTGAAAAAACGTTGTGAGCATGCGCTCTGACTGAATCTTGGAAAATTTTCTCTGTACATAACGTTGACGATATCATCAGAGCGCATGCGTATTACTAGGTGGATGTAATCGTATATGGGTAATTTCGTTTACGCGTGAATAGCAAAGAGGGGTGGGTGAATAAGCTCCTCTTACAAACCGTTAAACGTGTTTCCTTATCGCAAACAAAATGATAGTAGGATGCTTTACGGCAGGTTCGGCTACTTTTTTCCGTAAAAAGCCATTTTTAGAATTATATTTATCAAAATAAAAATTTGAGACCGGAAGTCTGCAACTCGAACTGTGAAATATGCATTTTGAAAATTGAGTCTAAAATAATTTTTGTTTTTGCTAAAATTTATTTAATTTTCCCTTTTTTAAGTTAACAAAATACACTGCAATTCAATTATCTATTTTGAATTTTACAATAGCCGTACCTATAATCATAAGATAAAATTATTAAAGTAAAAATAAGTGGTTTAAAACATTTTTACATATAAATTATCATTTTTCTTTCGTCAGGCAGTATGCTTGGACTTCAAATATTTTTTATGCTTAATTTGTATGAACAATAAAATTAAAATATATACTTAACAAAAAAGAACAATATCAAGTTTCTAATGAGATTTTGTTGCTGAATTGAAGTTTTCATGACACCATGAGAAGATTTTTTTATCGTAGTTAAATTTAATTTAATTTTTTTATACGTATATTATTTACTAACATAAAAGAGTACTAAAAAATACTTTAAAGAAAATTGGAAGTTCAAATCAATCCACATGTTGCCGGAATATAGAATGCAGAAAACTGGAAGGCACGCACGTTTCCTAGGCATTCTATTGAAACCCAAATGACAAAGCGGCAAAGTATGAAAGAAATCGTCCATTCGATTTTATAAGAAATAAAATTAAGTGCAAATCAAAATAAAATTATTTCCTTCCTTGATGTAACATGTAGGTTCACATTTTATTTTGTTTTCTTTACTAAAAAAGACAAAAACTTCAATATGTGTAACTTTCAATTTACTTTACGTATTTTGAATAAAAGATTTTTTATGGCATTTTTATTTTTTCAAAATAACATTTGCATTTTTGAGGAATGCACGTCTTGTAAATAATAGAGCCTTATTATCTTTTTCATACTTTGCCTAAATAGCATTTGCCATTCTATAGAATGGCTAGGTATTATATACAAGGCCTATGGAAAGTATATAATAATTATCATATATCATTCTTTGCCTAAAACTGCCCGGCATTCTATAGAATGCCGGCGTTTCATACATTGTCAGTAAAACCTATAAGAAATAGAAGAGTGTCGTTTTCATTCTGGATTAGCATTCATAATATATATAAAGAAACCCAATTCCACTGAAGATCCGTCGTGTATGGGGTCTGTTGCACGCTAAATCATACGTAGTGGTCAAACATCCAATGGAGAGGGGGGTACCAGCTCAGGTGTCGTCCTCGTCATCTGACCGTGGTTCAAAATTACGAGGTCCGTCCCAAAATAGCCCTCGTGTTGCTTCAAAACGGGACGTTAATATAACTAAACTAAACCAAATCATCTAAAACGTATTTCTGTTCTGCATACTTCTCAAAATCTTGCAATATAAATGAGAGTAAAAAAAAAGGACTTAAATATGCAACAATATTTAACTCTGACAAAAAAAAATTAATTTACGACATAAAAGCAAATTAAATTCCAAATAATTTTAATGCTGTCTTTTCATTCAATTGAATTCCTTGAAAGTACAATCCGAAGCTGATAATTTTATTTTCATAGGATTCGCTAACAACGTGACACATATCTGAATTGATATCATTAAATATTATCAATAATGAAATAAGCAGAAACAGTTAAGAAACATATTTCAATTATATAATTAAATTCAAAATTATAAAAGAAAATTACGAACTGTTTTACTGCTACAATTTTCAGTAAAAGCATTTATAAAAAATTAAAATTAATATCCTTATTCCATTCCTTACTTGCAAGCCAACTTTTTTACTGTTTCGTTTACGAAGTGTATAAGGAGAAAGTCTTGCAATCGTCAAAAAATTCGAACTCGAGATGTTGACGAATCTCCACGTTTTAGACCTCCCCGAGTCCGAAAAACACAATTTTGGTATCATGTCTGTCTGTGAACACGATAACTCAAAAAGGGTTAGACCGAGAGGGATGAAATTTGGTATTTGATCTTTGCACACAATTTGTAGGTTTCTATTCGAATTTTGTACAAATCCGTCCGCGGGAAGTCTGTCTGTCCGTGTTCATGTGAATACGATAAGTCTAAAACTAAAATAGCTAGATGGATGAAATTTGGTATACAGTTTTATCAATCATCTAATTGTAGAAGAAAGAAATTTAAAATTCCCTGCCCTTGTAATCCTCTATCTTGTATATTTCATATAATTGTTGTGGTTATACTCCATTCACCTGTGATTCCATCCTGATATGCCACTACACCTGCATCTGCACCCTTATATTGCTGAATCATATCCTCAGTGTCGAAAAATAAATTGGAACTAACCAACCTTTATCCCAATCTACTTCATAAATATCATATTATGATTAGACACTAGTTATGAAGGTTTTCATCCTCACGTTCCTATTCACCTACGTCAACTACCTTTTAAATGGTGAAAAAGGATTAAAAACAAGAAATTACTTGAAAAACAAAATTCACCACCGAGCTTCATTTTGGAAAGGACGATGATTTCCTCGATTTTTTTTTTTGGAAAAACTAAAAAAAACTAAAATGATCTATGCCAAAACGAAAAATTCTTGCCACGATTATATTTCTAAGAAAATCGAGAATCAAATTAAAAAAACAGCATGCAGTTTCGTCAATTATTGAATTAATAGGAGCTGTTCAAAGTTGGTGTCCGGTATAACGGATACCAGGTCTGAAGGGGTTAAGACTTTACAGAATGAAATCCAAAGTCTCACAGAAACGAGACTCAAGTGTTCGAAAGATTCTCCCCAACTCAAGCTTAACATCCGTGAACCCTCCTTAGACTGCGTATTTATATAAAACAATTTATGACTTTCAGGGTCCCAAGCGGTTCTCTACCGACCCTCAAGAAATTAAAGCCATTTGCCTACCTCGAAATTTCTATATATGTCGCGCTACAAACCGAAACTGGACCACTATTCGTTGGTGTGGAGTGGAAGTTTGGAGAATGGCGTGACAACTCATTTGTTCTCGTCATTGGTCAACATTCAAAATTACGAGGTATGTTCCAAAACTGCCTTCGTATAGTTTAAAACCTTGATGATAATCTAATATAAAACAACGCTGTAACAAAGAGTAGACAAAGAGTAAATGGGAAATCTAGCATTGGCGTTCCTTTATCTTGAAATTTCAACTATTTCTAGAGTCAATGCTTGCTAGTTATAGCAGAAAATAATATCCTCACGTTAGTGTGGAGTGGGAGTTTGGAGAATGGTACACTTAAAATGGAAAGATTAAAATTACGAAATCCGTTCCAAAACCGCCCTCGTGTAGCTTAAAAACTGGACGTCAATCTTATATGAAACAACAGTATAACACAGAGTAAATTAGAAACTCCAGTATTATTACACTGATAATCGTTTATCTTGTAATTTCGATTATTTATGGTGACAACTTCAGAAAATATTATCTGAACGAATTTCATCGATTCATTGATGCCAAGTTTACATGCAGCAACAAAAAGTGTAAATAATATTTCGCTACTTTTTGGCTCAAAATTTTAAAATGTAATCAAATTTTGAGATTCTAAAAGTATTGCGCTGAAATTAGATAAATTCTGAAAATAATGATATTAAACAAGTAAATATAGAATTAAAATAAGCTCGATTATGATGCTTTTCATAAATATGTCATAGGTTTCCGCTTTTCTTTATAAATATATAAATAGGGAGAGTATACTTATTCTCCTACAGTTTTGGTAGATTCATTCGAGTCCACAAAAAATAAGTAAAAATTAAATATTCGCATAATTGATGTATGTTTAATTTTTAAACACAGCACGAAATGACATATGTAAGCACAATTCTTATTTCGATGACAAATATTTACTTTCTTTTTCTTTTGAGTTTAGTACCCAAGGGTAAAGTTATCGTTTGACACTTTCAATAAATAGCACGTTTTTTTCTTTCATTATTGTATCGCAACTTTGAAAAAGGGATGTGATTATTAGTTTCAATCAAGAAAATAATTTATATAAGTAGCCACAAATGCTAGAATAACTAAAATAATCTTCTATACATTATATTTAATTAAATCTTTACATCTTGTTTAAATCAATAAATTTATTATTGATGATAATTACAAGAGTATAGACAGCGAGATAGATGGAGTTAACTAACGTATATAATCAGTGGCGGACTGGGTCTGAAAATAATGGGGCCCACACATATCTATAATCGTAACATTAATTACATTAATAAATTATATGTATTTAATTTTTTATATTTAATTACATTAATTTAAATCTATAATATTTAATAATTATATATTTAATTAATTTTTTATTATATATTTCATTTTTCCGCATTTTTAAAATAAATCCCTTTTTAACACCCTTTAATTTTCTATGTTTAAAATAACGAAACTATGTTTAAAGTTATTTGATTTTAAATTCCGTAAGTTAAATATTATATAAGAAACACGGACCTTGGGTACAGGGCTATTTTATTTATTTGCTTTAGAGAAAGAGTTCTTTTTTCTCTCCCATATTTCCTGGGGGCCCAAATTGTCTTCTGTTTAAGGGGGCCCACTTGCCATCGGGCAAGCTGGCAACCTCGCCAGTCCGCCACTGTATATAATAAGAGCGCTACAAAAGAAATCTGGTTAATCGCAGTGCAGCAGCAGAAACGAAAGAATCCCCTTCTCTACAGCAGGAAAAAAAAAAAAAAACTGCAATAAAACTGCCACCCGTAGAGGAACCGTTTAGCTTACTTTCGACCTTGGAAAGAAGAATGCAATTACGCGGCAGCAGAGAGGGAGGGACTCTTCACGTTCTAAAGAGACCCAATCGTTGTATTCAAAGGTTTTCCGCATAGGGTTGCCGAATTACTATACACACAGGACAAAATATCGGTTTTCAAAAAAATTAGACGTTTTTTCATTAAAAAGAATCTTTAACCGTTGAGAAACTATTATTAAAACTCTTCATGCATATTTATTTTCTTCAAAAATGAACAAAATTAGCTTTTATTACTATGAAAGAGTCCAAGAGCATATCTGACCAGCACTTTGGGCGCCATCTATCTTCACCGTTACGTACTAAAAGAAATTAACGAAATTTAATGAATATTTTGGGTTTTTTGATTTTTTAAAAATATTAAGAGCATTTTGAGAATTTTGGAGTTTCACACATTACTTATAGTGATATGTCGGATCATTTTGACAAAATTTTAGACTTCAACAATACATATTAGCGGTACTGATATGATTTTGGTGATTTATAAGCTTTAGACGACCACCTTAAACTGTATTCATTTAGCAATATATAGCCAAAATTTCTACTGTGAATATTTTCCTGAAATAGCAAATAAAACTATTTAACGTTACTTAGTTTAGTTCTAAACATACGGAAACAAAATATACACGCTAACGGGAGATGAACGGGGAACACGTGCAGCTATACGGATACAATGCCGAAATATTCACAAGAAACTTTTCATCAATCTTGTTTGGCGAGGAACTTGTTTTTCTTAAGGACTGTTTTCATTCAATCCACTCTTTAAATCAGGGCTGCACTTACACATTTCTAAGTTCTAGGTCAAAACATATTTTAAGCCTCTTCTAAAAAAAGTTAGTATATAATTTTCAATTAATTATACGATATTTTTGAAACATATACACAATACAATCTTTATAATTTTTGAACCACATTAAATTATTAGTTCCATATTGCACAACCCACAAAAATACTTCATCAAATTTTTTTGAAATCATCTGAAAAATTTACTAGAACGTATTGGTTTGGTTGAAATCTAGAAGTTGGTACACACTCTTAAAATGGTGCCAAGTCGCCAAAGTTAATGCTAGTATTTCTTTCATTAGTTGTGGCGACTTGGCACCATTGAAGTGCAGCGGTCAAGGTCTTGCTTTGGCGATTTGGCGGCGTTTTAAGAGTGTGTGCCAACTTCTAGATTTCAACCATTGGTTTTTCCGCTTTTTTCCGTGAGTAGGTTTGAAGATTTATTGATGTGGAAGAGTTATTGATGTAGTAAATATATCACTCAATATATTTACTGTAACGAATGTAAATTTAAAAATTTATACCATAATTTTATATGGCCCTTTCAAAACAATACTTAAAAATTCGTAAATATTCGTCTGTTATTTCTGCTGCGCCCTAGGCCAAGGCCTAGATTGGCCCTGTGGGAAATCTGGCCCTGCTTTAAATCGAAAATGAACGCTACTTAGATCTAAGATCATGTACAGCCACTCTACCATTACATACCAATTTACACCATCGCCAACACAATGTCAATAAACAAGGATGACTTCTGCTACTTTATTTGCTTAAATTGCAATTATTGGCACAGCTCCGATATACGGCATCACTGGCGATATTTTGTTATTTGGCGACTTTTTTATTGCGTAAACAAACATGGTGTCGGTTGTGTTGCCTAAAAAAACATGGCGGCTGTTTTTTTGCCTAGCCAAATATCGTATCATAGTTTAAGCAATATAAAAGTCGCCAAATAAAGAAATATCGCCAGTGATGCCGTATATCAAAGCTTGTACCAAATTATTTTTTCTAAGCAAAATAGGAATCTCTTGCCAGAAAAAGTCGCTTAACCCATTCACTGCCAGCAACATTTAGAGCTGAGCTAGATTCTATGAAAATACTATGAGGTATCTCGTAGTTGGAGTGAATGAATTAACCTTTTCGAGCCAATTTTACTGATACCAATATGGAGTGGGATATATAGTTCCCTGTCGGCCCGAAAGGGTTAAAGTAGATGAATAATAAACTCTTTCTACATCATTTAACCATATATCGCCTAAACATCAATTGTCGATTGGGTACAGCTTTGATATACGGCACCACTGGCGATATTTTGTCATTTGGCGACTTTTTTATGGCGTAAACAAACATGGCGTCGATTGTGT
Organism: Araneus ventricosus; assembly: GCA_013235015.1. Taxonomy (NCBI): domain Eukaryota; kingdom Metazoa; phylum Arthropoda; class Arachnida; order Araneae; family Araneidae; genus Araneus; species Araneus ventricosus. The sequence continues at coordinate 49,128 of BGPR01004345.1, read as the reverse complement.
TGCCTAAACAAACATGGCGACTGTTTTTTGCATAGCCAAACATCGTATCATGGTTTGCGCAATAAAAATGTCGCCAAATAACGAAATATCGCCAGTGATGCCGTATATCAAAGCTGTACCCAATTATTATTTCGATGCAAAATAGGAATCTCTTGCCAGAAAAAGTTGCTTAACCCATTCGCTGCCAGCAGCATTTAGAACTCAGCTAGATTCTATGCATATACTACGAGATATCTCGTAGTTGGCAGTGAATGAATTAACCTTTTCGGGCCCAATTTTACTGATACCAATATGTAGTGGAATACATAGTTCCCTGTGGGCCCGAAAGGGTTTAAGTAGACGGATAATAAACTCTTGCCACATCATTTAACCATACATTGGCTAAGCATCAATTGTAGATCGGGTAACGGCATCACTGGCGATATTTTGTGATTTCGGCGACTTTTTACGTTTGGAGCCAAAAGACGCTACTTTCCAGGTCGGAAGTAAAAAAATAAGCTAGATTCTTAACATTCAATAAAAAAGCGAAGCTATGAGGTTTGCTTTGCTGAAAGCGAAGTTTTAAAGTTTAAAAAATTTGGCATTTTTGTTCCGTAGATTGGAAATAAAACTGCGTTTAATGTTGTAATTGTTGTTATTAATTGTTTATAAAATTCAAATGATATTCAGATACTAAATCTTTAAATAATATTATTAATTTTTATTTCGGTATAAATTCTTTCCTTTTCCAAAATGTTTCGAGTTTTTTCTGTAGTATTTGATTTGAAATCATTATTACATGTTTAAATTGAAAAGAATTGAATAAAAATTTTAGCTGTGCCGATTAAAGAGTTTATGCTGTTAGAGCTTTTAGAATAAAGAGCACTGTACCGCAGCCAAACTTGAGTTTTTTCCAAGCGATAACTCGCCAAATTTGGCATTAGATTTAACATGATTTAGACCTATCGGTCGGCCAAAGTGTTGCGAACTTGACAACGGAACCGTAGAGTGTTTTTAAGACCAAGCCAAATTAGAATTATTAAAGCCAGAAAGCAATTCATTATTTATCTGTTACGATTCAATATTACTATTATGTGCTCTCGAAATATAGCAACCTTTAACAGAGCAAAACTAAAGGTGAAGGCGAAATATTTCCATTTCTGCATCCATCAAGCCTAGCACTATATTTTCATCAATCAGATGGATATCCATTAACATTCAAACATATTTGGGGTAAATAAAAACTGCTTGAATGAATGAAGGATTAAACTGAACATGGAATTTCTTCGTAAAAATCGAAGTGGTAAAACTGTATTTAAAGGTGCGGTGTTGTTTGGCGCCAGTTTTTTCTTGGCGCAACTCTGAGTGCTACCCATCGCTTTCCGATCAACTGTTGGTGATACTAAATGGAGGTAAACAAGACCGCACCATCGATCATTTTAAAAAAAATTCAAGGCAGCTACGACTCAATTTAAATAAAAGTATCTGCATTTTTAGAAATTGTATTAATTTATTTGCGCGTTGCGAGTTAAAATTAAGAAAAAATATTGTATCTGTTTTAACTATATTTATTGGCAGTTTGAACAGTTATTTACACTTTTAAAAATATTTGTTCTATTAAATTAATTTAAATAATATATTCAAATTTATGCCACATTAGACGTAGAAACGGACATTGCTTTTATGTTTGCTGTCTAACAACAGCTGCATCTATAATTCAGGAAGCAAACGGCTTTTTAATTCGTTATGATAAGAATAACCCTCCGTTCCGTTAGTAGCAATTATTGGTTAAGCTTAAGATTACGGTTTTCTTTTGTCGCCAAGATCGGGAAATGTTCGCCAACAGTTAAAATGCTCGCCAAATGGCCGCCATTTTTCGATAAAGGCAAAAACGGAGTTTCAGAGAAACATTCAATTTTTATTTTATAGGGAAACAAGTGAAATTTTGTGAAGTGTCAGATTTGGTGAGATATCGCTTGAAAATAATTACACCGCACCGTAGTATTGTTACTAACGGAGGGTTAAATAATATCGAAAAACACTTGTAGTTTTCGCTTATTGATTTAGAGGAAGTCCAGTATTAAAAAACAAATTATATTTCATGCTTAATGCTAAGCACAAAACACCATTGACAACAACAATTAAAATAACAAACGCGTCTTGAAATACAAAATATTTATAGAAAATAGGATTGTTAAATAACATTGCAACTATAATAACAAGCGATCGAAATTCATTGCTTATTTTATAATGCTATACTTATCAAATTTCAGGCGTTCCTAACTTTCAATTTACATTATACATAGGAAAACTTACATTTCTATTTCTTGTGATCATATAATTGCGACGTCGTAATAATAATGACAGTCTACTTGGATTTACCAAACATCATTTTTGAAAGGTATAGAATTTGGGATAATGCTGAGAAAATGGAAATATAACTAATAATTACTTTTCTTTCTCGACTCATTGCTTTATAGTGCTTTTTAAAATGTTCCTTCTCTTTATTAGTAGAGTTGCATTAAGAGTTCTTTGTTTATATATTTCATGAATTTCAATAAATGAGGAGCATGGAAGTAAGTAGAACAAATTAATTTTCCTCTATAGAGATTAAAAATTCAGAGCATTCGAAAGATATGTTTTCAGCCAAACGGGAATTTTGTAGAAGACCGGAATCTTTATAGTTAGTGTTGAAGAGCTTAAGATTATTATTATTGATCAAGCTGACATGAAAAACGAAGGAAGAAATTATTCTAAATCATCAATGATATTTTCAGAAATTAAAAACGTGCTATTTCCTGTAAAGTTCTTTTAAAAGAAACTTCTCATATCTGTTTCATGTATAATAATAATACCCAACAACCCTCTACAGTCACAATAAACAAAATTTTAACGTCATATTCATTTCATGGATTTTCTGTAATAATATCTTGTAGAAGGAAGTACATTTTTATCTGTGACATTTTCGTATCCGATTGTAGCTTAGATTTATTTAAAAAAATTCCTTCCACCCGGAAATAAATACAGAAACGGTACAGTTTTAGAGCTTACGTTTATTTAAATGAAATCCGATTTTTTAATCCCACATTTAGACAACGGTGAGTGAATATTATTATAATGTGTTCAGCAGCATAGCAGACCGAAACCAACAGAAACCGCGTGATGTCTTGCGACACACTTCGAATTCAATATATGTGTTATTCTTGTTTTTATTATTATTTGTCTCATAAAATTTCCTTTAATGATCTACACGAGCCTAATTTTCAAATTGTATCTCGGTCCAAAGAAATACTGTTCGAAACTATCAAAAACCAGAAACATTTGAAAGTCAGAAATATATAGTTGCCATGTATTTCAATTAGTGAATAAATGTAAATATTTATTATCGATGAAATTTTATAAATTTATGCGACAGATTCAAATGGTGCTAGTGAATATAGTGAAATATGCATGCTATGGACGAGTTTTCTATGTTGTTTATTTTGGGTTCATAGAACTTCCGTACACAGGATCCACTTCCGTTTTTCGGTAACCCTCCAATTTAAGTAATAACCAAATCTATTTGAATACTTCGTTAAAATTTAACCGCTGCTGTTCATCTAAATCGTTTGGTTAAAAATTCAACCGCCAAATAAGCATTTGAAGTCGCCAAAAAGAGCGATAACGAGCAATTATGGCAGCCTTACTATGAAATGAGGCTTTTATTCTAAGTAAATGTTGAGAGTTACAGCAATAGGAACATGGAATTTAATATTTTCAAAGCATCTTTAAGCTATGAAATTTAAAAAACTCTACCTTAAACATTAATAAACATTTTCAAAATGAGTTGCAGTATTTTTGCGGCGCACCTAAATAAATGTAAGGAACAAAAGATAAATTTAAGTAAGCGTTCTTATATCATTTAAATGAATGCGCCAAATTCTGCCACTGTACTCGGTTCGTTGAATTGAGAAACAGAATCATATATGTTTCAAGCATATCCTGAATTTCTAAATCAAAAAATGTTTTATGCGGTTAATTTTGGTCAAATATTTGTTTTATTCTATAACGAGTATATGAATAAAGGTTGTTTCAAACATACTTTGAATTTCTAACGTTCAGAAAAATGTTTTGCAGCTAATCTTTTTCGAAATATTTGTTTTGTACTGTGGCGAGTGTTCGAATTAAAATCATTTTAAATACCTACATTTATTGAACTTTTTTTTCTCCTGTGAGTTTTCGCATATTTTTACCCTTTAAGTCTGATACTAATAGTTTTTCTAGAGTAGCAACTAATTCCTTAAAGGAAATACAAACGTTATGTTAGTTATTATTACGAGTTTTAATACTTGTCTTTGAGCATGGGCTTCTTTAGCTGTTACCTAATTACAATATCTACACATTTAGGAGCATAAAAACAGTATTTCACTCGAAAAACACCACTGTACTTGTTCCGGTCTGAAAAACACTTACATTCATTCACATTCCAGATTTCAACCTTGGACTAAAGCGCATGCGCAACTCTCTTGAACTTTAGACTTTTTTAGTTGTAACGCGTAGCTGATTTAGATCTTCTCTGTGATTTTGTTGTAATTAAGGCCTGATACGATGTAGTACTGCTGACTTGTGTCGCTTCCGTCTGTCTTTGTGATGTCCGCCAGCATTTATCCTGCTTTGCATTCAGTGTTCGCTTATTGTCTAATAAACGTCTTAAGAAGTAAGCAAAGTTTTCACTGAACCACCGATAAGACACGAACAGTACTGTTTAGCAACGGATTCCGAAACAGCACTTTGGGACGATTTCACACCGGAAAGGGGTGTCAGGCACTGAGTCATATGAGCACATTTCCGGAGTTCTTTGTTAGATCAAGCTAAGTACAATGTGAACATCTCCCTTTCCATTGTTCACTTTTCCCCTATTTTGATGAAAATAACTCCGTCCGGCGCATGCGCAAAAGCGCGGAGGGTTTCGGAATCCGTTGCTGAACAATATATATATATATATATATATTACTCTCTTATCATCCTTTTAATGCGGGATATTAACATGCATTTTGGGTTTTTTTTCTTTTTAAATATTTTGCAGATCGAACCTACGATGCCGCTTTGCCGGGGTCTACATCCAACTGGATTTTGCTGATTTCAAGGGGAATCAGCATTTGCTTCGTGAGGTAAGCTTTCATTGCCGTACATTAAAATGCGTACACATTTATTATACATAATAAGTTTTCCTTGGTAGAATGGTATATAAATTCGTATTTTAAAAATAGATACGGCTTTTATTTTAAAGTAGGGAAATAGGTAGAGATTTCGAAGCAAATCAGCACTTGCCCTGTGAAGTAAGATACTGATGAAAAAATAGCCACACATTTATTATATCACCAGCCGCCTTCGGCGATCAACTAGGCGAAGGGAATATAATTTCAACCGATTCTCTTATGTATAATTTGCGATTGCTTCTTTTAATAAAGTAATTTTAAATTAAAATTGTGATAGACATTTAACCCGAGTTCTTTTAGTAGCCTTGATCCTCCATAACCCACGCGGACCGACTCAAGCCAAGTTTTAGAGCCAGTAAAAGTCGGCAGAGTAACCTTGCACCTATTCTGTTCATTGTCTACATCAGGGGTTCTCAACCTTTTTTTCCTCGCGTACCCTTTGATTAGTCTTTTCATTTTCACGTACCCCCTACTGTCATACCCTCTCCCCCCCAATCATCCGTCTATGCAAAGACGTTTTTATCAATAATGTTAAGGGCTTAGGTATGTTTAAGAGTCAAATAACTCGAATTAATGACATTTGCAGGACTTTTTGATTTTATATTTTATTCCAATTTTAAAATAGTATTAGTTAAACGGCAAAACAAATGAAAACAGTATTGTAATAATTTTACATTAACTTATAAGGTTAGCTAAAAATTACACTTTGTAATCGGTTATTCATGTGCAAGAAAATTTCAATGCGATCCTTGAGCTTCTTTCATGGAGCTGAGTTTTATAAAATTGGGTTCAAATGAAGAAAGATATAATCTCATGTTTGGAGCTGCGTCAAGCTTATTTCGATATTTATTCTTAATATATGTGTAGGAAGAGAATGCTCTTTCCACAAGTTATGTATTCGTGAAAAGTATTAAATATTTTATTGCTTTAACACCGAGTTCTTCTTTCACTGCTACCCAGAAGTCAATCAAATTTCTTTTTTTAAATTCAGATTCTAATAAAGAATCAGTGGAAGTTCAAATAATTTTTCGTTTTCAGAAATTGTTAATTTTCCAGCTTTTTTGAAAAAACGCATCGTTGAATGGATTTAAAATCCACCTATCTGCATCACTGCGCTTCGGAAAATATTGTCTGAATGACAAATTAAGTCCTTTTAAATGTGCTATTATACTAATTTTTACTTGTTTTGTTAAATTAAGTTCGTTCTCAAATAAAAAGCTGTGAAGTGTCTCAAACTTCATATTGGTTTTTTTTTTATAAAACAGGATTCCCAAACATTCAGGTTCGTAATCATTGACTCGATTTTGTCAGTTACCTTAAAAATGGTTATGGAATGGTTCTGCAATCCTAAATTAAGTTTATTTATTTCTGAAAAAATGTCAGATAAGTACGCAAGCGGCTGCAACCATTCACTTTCATAAAATTTAGAGCTCAACGTAAAAGGTGGTTTTCAAAAAACATAAGAACTTCATGTCTTAGTTCAAACAATCTTGTGAGTACATTTCCTCGCGAAAGCCATCTCACTTCTGTGTGCAAAAGTAACGTAGTATGTAGGCTGCCCATGTCTCCACCGAAAGATTTGTACATCGGGTGTTAGTTGAATTAGCCGCTAAATGGCGCATTAGTAAAAATGGTTTCATGCTGCCATTTGACAATATCTCTCCACAAACCACGCAGGGTGGTTTTGGACAATTTTCATCACCCGTGACGGAAAATCCATATTTTAAGTATTCGTTAGAATATTTTCTCTTCTTCGGAGGCGCACTGACGTTTTGAGTTTTTTTGGATTTTTTTTTTAACAAAATCAATTTTATTTTTTACCTGAACAGGCCAATCAGTCGGTATTTGCACTTCATGATTATCATCTTGCTGATCCACAGTTATCTCCATAGCTGCCAAATCGGTGGTTCGAATTTCAGTTCTAGATGCCGATTTCTTAAGAGTTCCAGTTTTCAACCACTTGTCCATTTTGAGAAATGAAACTATCGAATTGAAGTCACTCTAAAGATAAAGCACTTCAAATTGAGCACGCATAGCCTACAAACACCAGTTTTGTGTCACAAAATAAACCAATCAAATTGAGCACCCAAGAAACACAAAGCTTGATTTATGTGAACAGTCGTTATTCATTATGCATCCCAATCGAGCAATTAATGATGCCTGCGTTTAATCATGCTTTTAATGAAAACGTCAGAAGAAGAATCTTTGAGAGGATTCCGGATTGTTCTCGATAAGCCTAAACTAGAAGAACAAAAATAAAAAGCATACCACACTGGGCTCCTAGTGAAGCTACAGCTTTTGCGAACACACTGATGATTCATGCGTAATCGGGGCTGGTGAAGACAAAATATCAATCATTTACCAGGTTTTCTTTTGCTTTCTTATTTTGAGCGTAAGTTTTAGACTAGCACAACTTCTACTTTTCACACGAACTTAGGAATACAAAATACTGTAACATTTTTAATCCTTTATAATTTTGCGTCCGCCATTACCGACTTTGATTTCGCGTACCCCCAACTGGTCCTTCGCGTACCCCTAGGGGTACGCGTACCACAGGTTGAAAACCTCTGGTCTACATGAACATCCCTAAGGGGGATCAAGTAACTGTCCGTGCCATGTAACATCTAATTGCACGCTGTCGGTGCCAACTTCACTTTCTTATTCCTCATGCAAAATATACATTTGATTTCAACATTAAAATGACGTGGTATATTTTACATCCAGTTCTTTTTATCAACATGTTTGAATTAGAAACATGCTGGTAAAAAGAATTAAAACATAGCAACCATAATTATTCAGCTTGCTGGATATATTTCCAAATATAATTAATACCTTAGATGGCTTTATTTACAGATTTCACAAGAAAAATTGATAAAATAAAATTAAAATTATGTCTGCATTTTCTTTTCTGCGACATTTTACATCCATGTACTGATCATTCTCAGATACGGAAACAACTCCGCGCTTTTGGGCATGCGCCAGGGGGAGTTGATTCCACCAAAATAGGGATGAAGTGAGAAATGGCGGGGGGATGTTTACATATTACTTACCAGTATATAAAAACTTTTTATTTTCATGTATTGATTTGCTGTAAAAACTAATTTAAAAAAAAAGATTAACTAAAAAAATATGCCTAATAGGACAAAGTCCATGACCTAACAAAGAACTCCGGAAAAGCTCTCATCTGACTCACTGCCTGTCATCCCTTTCTTAGTAAAATCGTCCAAAAATGCTGGTCCCGGGTTTTTGAAACTAACAGTACACAGAAGAATTTTAATGCACTATCAGGCTTAAGCTTCTATAATCTAATAGTGTTGTAAATCTCTCTTTCTTTCCATAACAGTAACATAGCAGGGAAGCGGCATTTACAGATTTGTAACATTACTTTCCGTGTAAGTTCTTTTTTGCAGCACAATTTCTTGCAGACCCTTTTAGCAGATATTTCAGGTTTCAAGCTCTGGGAGATTTCTATGAAACTACTTATCACGATTCTGGCCAAAGTAAATGTTTTTTCCCCTTGATTTTTATGTTGGTAAAACGAGTAAGTTTTTCCCCTGGAAAAATTCTCCTAGGCAAATAATCACGCGTTTTCAAACATTTGCATCATCTCACTGGATATTAATGTTAATGATCTTATGTGGATTCATGGATGTATGTGCAAGTGTATTGTATTCAATAAATGTCGTTAAAATATTTTGAAAAAGGATATTTTAGAATCAAACGAATATATTTCGATTCTCTTCTGTACGAGTTTTTAAAAAAAGCATTCGTTCGTGTTGTACATGCGAGCGCTCTCAGTTGTTGAAACGTGAAGGAATATTTACTCAATTTCTTTGAGAACTTATTCTTTTGAGAAGTATAAAAATATCTTATGTTTTAACCACCATAATATTTATAATCATCCCTACTACAAGCCCATAGAAAGAAAGAAGTACGAAAATGTGCCTTCGTCATTTGAAAATACTTCTCATAAATACAATAAATACTTCTTATGAATTGAATACAATAATTTAAACACAGATTTGGAAAAAATTGTTTTTTACCGTGAATAAAAGGGAAAATGATGATTTAATGGAGGTGAATTAACCCTTTGACGACGACTGTCACGCGGACGTGCCGGCTTTTGGTAGGTTCACGCGTGCAGTCGTCTTCAAAGGGTTAATATACCATTATGAAGATGCACGAGGACTGTTGTAGGATTCATATCTCCATTTCAAACTGTAATAAAAAGATGAGGACAACTATTAAACCTGCTTGATCTCCCTTCTCAACTCTTTCATGCCGCACCAACCTTACGCATTTGACTCCAACAGAATAAAGGTTCACAGTACGCATGCACACGAAGAATTATCCGTGTCCCTACACCTTATTCCACCATGAGAAAAAATAAATCAGTAATCAGTGAATCTGAATTTTACAATTAAATCAAACTAGCAATTAATTTAAAATATTAACGTTCTTAAATGGACTGCAGTAACAATAAATATCAGATAGGAAGCGTCATCGAAGTTAAGAGATTAAATTTGTAGGCCAAGGGGCTATAGCACGATTCGGCAGCGAAAATTCCTAATTTTTAACTGTTGAAAGACCTTGGAGTTATAACAAAAAGTAATATACAGTCGGACCTCTATTTAACGAACCTCTATTTTGCGAACTTTTCCTTAGAACCAAGAACATTTTGCGAATTTCTTCGTAAAATAACCTCCAAATAGCGAAGTGCATTCTCTGTTTAGCGAACTTTTTCCTGTGATCCAATATTTTTTTTTCTCCCTATTTCTCAAAATATTTCCGAACATATCAAACTTATTTTTTCTTTTAACACATTTTGTGGTGATCAATGACCTTGAACTGGGTTTACCAGTCTCCTAACTCATCGAGAGCAGTAAAATCGCAGTCATTCTTTTCATTTCATTCAGGAGGTGCAACCTTTACCCCCCCCCCCCCCACTGTCCACTTCACTAGAAAAACTTTCAATATCCACCTTTCACCCTCAATGGAGCTGTCCCGTGTCTTCGAACTTTATCAGTAATTAAATTTAAGGACGCATGTGGTAATGTATGCTTAAAATTACTTGTTGAAATAAATGCGATAATGTCATTAAAATTCATTAATTTTAATATAAAATTATTTTTTTAAAATTGAAAATACTGTGTATTCCCGGACAATGTTTTGTTTTATTCCGGTTTTCCTTGCAGATTTCTTTTCGATGGGTAAGATATATAAAACAAATAGATATTAATTTACAAAATAAAGGAGTAATTAATTACTTTTTTAATAATATTTAGTGTTTATGAATTTAAAATCAGTTTTGTGTAGTTTAAAGCATTTTATAAGATGAATCTCTATTTAACGAATTTTCCATATAACGAACTTTTTTCGGAATTTAGCGACTTCGTTAAATAGAGGTCCGACTGTAGATGTAAAATAACAGTTTTATTTTTATCAACGTAAATTTATAAATATGTAGAGTATCATGCTTAGAATTTGTTATAATATTATAATAACACGTTAAGAAAATGGGAAAATAAGAAGATATTCCTTTGATACATTATGCTTTGCTGTGGTTATGAGTAATCTATTATGAGCTTTCCAGACACCTAATGAGGGCTTCGGTGACCTAATGGTAAGGTCTCGGATTCGGGGCCAGGCTCGAAACCCGTTTCCATTGAAGATCTGCCTTCCATAGTGCCGTTACACGTTAAATGAAACGTTGTGATGAAACTTCCTCCCGCTGGTGTGGTGCAGAATTTTGGAGAGGGGTGCCAGCTCAGGTGTCGAACCCCTCATTTTACCGCCAAAATTATGAGGTCTGTCCATAGGTTCAAAATTACGAGGTCTGTCTCAAAATAGCCCTCATGTTGCTTCAAAGCAGGACGTTAATATAATTACAGTAATTAAAAAAGCTTATGTCGGTTACCAGCAATGGAAATACGCAATTTAATTGAAGTAAAGTACTAAACACGCAATTTTTGTATCTTTTATTTTAAATAGAGCTGACTAGGAATAAATACGCGCTGAATGCTTCTATTTTTGTAAATTCTGATATTTTCTTAAGTATATGAACGAGTTTTCTGTTTTGTTTATTTTGGATTCGCAGACCGTTTTCCGGTAACCCTCCGATATAAGCAATCGCCAGATGCGTTTGGATATTATATCAAAAGCCAAGTTCGAACCAGTTGTTTCTTTATTACGCAAAGCTTTGAATTCTACGTTCTTTGAGTTCGTTTAATTCTTTTTATTTAAAATGGCTCTTAAAATGGCTAAATTCCAAATGCAACGATTGTAATTAGCTAAATGGTTCGGTTAAACTGTTTTCCACCGCCAAACAAGCCTTAGAAAGTCGCCAAAAAGAGCGATAACGAACAATTATGGCAGCTTTCCCACAAAACGAAGGCTCTTATTTTAAGTAAACATCGAGAGCTGCAGCAATAGAACAACAAATTAAATATTTTCAAAGTATCCTTAAGCCATAATATTAAAAAACTCTATTTTAAATAATTAATATCTTCAAACAGAATGTTGCAGCTTTGAAGAGTTCGATTGACGAAACATTACACCGGAAGTCGATTGATATAGCGGAAGTTCTACATTATCCGAAATAGACAAAACAGAAAACTTGTCTATAAATTTCACATGACGCTACTCCGTCAATTTCTAGGTCAGAAAAATTAATTTGATATTTTGTAGCATTCAATATAATAACTGCATTGGTTATTGACGGTAAATGATAAGCAATCCTCCCAGAAATTTCAAATGAAATACTGAAAACTATTTTATTCTCTTAGATGATGCCGGATCCATACTGTCCGGGAGTCTTCTACGTCTTCAACAAGGCTGAAGGTCTGTGGGAAAGACGGATTTTCGTGTAAAAAACGTAAGTGCTCACTTCTATATGAAATGGATTCATTTTTTAACATTTTAACATATTGTGTGCGGGATACGAATTAGATGCAAGCTCAGATAAAAATACAAATCGTAACTGTGCTCGTTCTATACAATGCATATATCATAAAAGAAAAAGTGAACGTATTCTGCAGATATCTATTAAAATGTCCAACTTACCTAAACTAGTACGCAAGTCAAATTCTTGAATTAAAATTTTGATGTTGGGTAATACGAGAAAAACGTATTTTTACTTTTCCCACTTCCAAAATGTTAATTTGAAATCATACTGAAAATAATAGTTTTGAATTTTTTAAAAATTAGAGTGTTAGTTATTCTCTGATTATTTTCTACATGGAAATGATGTCTTTCAAAGATAAAAAACTGATAATTTTTCTTATTTCTTTTCCAGGAAAACTGTTCACCCAACTGAGGATTCCAACTACAGGACATCTTTTCTTACTGTTATTAATTTCAGTTTCTTAGTAATGTAGATTTTAAGTTTAGTTTATAAGATTCTAAATTTCATTGCTGCAATCCTTTTGGATATCGTTAGATTATATTTGTACATATTATTGCAGAAAACTTATTTGGCTTCGAAAACCAAAATTTAAATTATTCTCTCTGTAGATTTAAGTATATATAGTTTTGAGTATACATAGATTTTTAGTAACTTTAGATTTAAATTCGTAATTCTCAGTTCTAAGTTTTTATAGTTTAATGACGCATTTGTTTTGTTGCCATCCATAAATTCGAATGCTGTTTCAAAACTTACACTTCTTTCAATAAGTCAACAACATCGATAGAATCTTGTAATTGACTTGACCGCATTTCTGCCATTCGTAGCCTATTTCGATCGTGTTTCTATCTTGATTTCTTCGCTTTCCTTCTTTTTTTCGGCACTGTATTTTCGATTTCATTTACCGGATTGTTGAATCTTATTTCTACTTATTTTGCCTCTATTTCCGCTTCCACTGCACCCTCCTTGTCTCTCCACTTCAGGATTCCTGTTATCATTTATTTTCAAACTCTTATTTGTTTGATCTCACTCGGGCTTTCATTTCGCGTTTCACTTTCTTTTCCATCTGCCTTCCACTCTCTTTTCGTTTTTAGCTGGCATTTTCCTTCTTCATGGAAATATCTCCTTGTGTTTGCATCGTCTTTCTTTTCTTTCTCCACGTCGTTTGTTTTTCAACTTGCAATCCTTTTGCCATCGCCTCTTTAAGCCCTTGCAACTGATCTCACCACGAATGACCAGCTCTGATTGCACTATCTTCCAGCAGGCAGCAAACTCAACACCCTCA